>JASPKP010007615.1:0-12570 GCA_030674155.1 Stramonita haemastoma
CTGCGGACGTAAAACGAGCACTCCCGAACGTTCCTTGGGAGAAAAAAAGTTTGATACCTGATTCGACCGCTCACAAAGACAAACAAGAATTTTCGGATTTGGAAATGTTATTTTGCAGTCTGTACATTGGCAGCCCACTTGGTGAAGGAGAGGAGAATTTCTTTTTTTCGCATGCTCGCTTTCCCCCAAGTCAAGCTAAGCAGCGTCGAGCGTGGTTACAAGTTGGATGGGTGACCGTTTGTGCGCGCGCCTTGCCCTCTTTAGGGTCAGGGAAGGTAAAACAGCGAGGGAGAGGAGATGGGCGCCGCCCTCAACATGCTGGCCCCTAGAGAAGCTGAGGTCTCTGATGCCTCGCTCCCTTACGACCGCCTAGGTTATGGGACACCTTTACCTTTACCAGCATGAAGTCTCCAGACACAAAGACAAGTTTTTATCTCTTAACGACACGAACCCCTTTAGGACACAGAAGAGGTGTCAGCTATGACACTTTGTGACTGCCTGCACATCCCCCGGCAGTGGTGTGCTGGGTGGAAGTGCCAGTCCTCAGATTGCCTGGCTGGGCCTGCCTGCACTGTAGTGCAAGTGTCTCTTCAAGGACATGCACCTAGAACCAACCATAGAAGCCCTGAATTATTATTAGGCCTTAAGTTCGGTCTTTTGTCTGTCAGCACGCACACGTAAGAGAGAGAGAGAGAGAGAGAGAGAGAGAGAGAGAGAGAGAGAGAGAGAGAGAGAGAGAGAGAGAGAGAGAGAGTGTGTTGTGTGTGTGTGTTTGTGTGTGTGTGTGTGTTTGTGTGTGTGTGTGTGTGTGTGTGTGTGTGTGTGTTGTGTGTGTGTGTGTGTGTGTTTGTATGTGTGTGTGAGTGTGTTTTTGTGTGAGTGTATTTGGAGGGAGGGGGGGTAATGGGTGAATGAAGAGGATATGGTATGCAAAAGTTACTTATATTGGGTGTTGTAGTAGTGCTTGTGGTGATGCTTGTGTAAGTGATATTAGTAGTAATAGTAGAAGTGGAAGTAGTAGTAGCAGTAGCAGTAGTAGTAGTAGTAGTGGCGCAGAAGTAGCCGTGGCATTAACAATACCGTTATCATCATTGCCCTTGTGTACTGTAAAAAGGACAACTACTGCTGATTACCAAAACAGCAAAACGATTCCTTTTTCTTCATGAATGACTCTAATACCAAAAAGAAAGGTTTCCCACTACAGCTTTCCCGAATATCGATTGCTTTATGCTACAGGTAAAGGTAAGGTAAAGAGTAAAGGTTTTCCATAGCCTATGTGGTCGTAGAGGAGCGAGGCATCAGAGACCTCAGTTTCTCCAGGACCAGCATATTGAAGGCAGCGCCCATCCCCTCTCCCCCGCTGCTTTACCTTCCCTGACCCTAAAGAGGGCAGGTACCCATTTACAACTGGGTGAACTGAGGGACTGTGCTGAAGACAAGGAGCGCAAACGGCCACCCATCCACATGGTAACCACGCTCGATGCTACTTAACCTTAGCTTGGGGAATGCGAGTGTTCCAATATTGCAGCAAAAAAAATCATTGTCAAGGTTTTCCTACAACCACAAGTAAAGTCAATTCAAAAATACGTTAATTATCCAAAAAGGGTAATTACAATACTGACAAGCATGTCATTGGGGTTTTTTTTTTAATCACAATCGCGCAAAAGACACAAGAAAGTTGCGTTTCATACTTGTTTAAACATTCCAAGATAACTTTAAAGACGTGCATGTATAACTGTATACAATAGGGTTGATAAAATAATGGGGGGGGCGACATTGCTTTGGCAATGTAGACTTTCCCAAGTCCTACTCCTACCTCCACGTGGTACCACCTGGGGAAAGCTAACGGGAGAAGACTAATATTATCAGAGGGTGATGGCAAACCACTGATGATATCAAACTCTTTGCCAAAAACTCGATCCACACATGTTGCAGGTAAAAAAGGAAAGACAGCCATAGAAACTGTTAACACTGAGACAGACATCAGGATGGGGCAGGACTTGGGTGATACATGGGAGGGAGGGAGGGTGTGGTGACTGGAGAAGAGACAGCTATGAGGACGATACCTGGGTACTGGATGGAGGCTGTCAGACACAGTCAGGTAGAGACTCCTTAGAAAAACAGTGATGAGGTTTTTGTGTAGGCGACCGGGTTTTTTTGTTTTTTTTTCCCATCATTATGGGGTAGCTGCATTCCGATTTTAGGGTGGATTTCTAAACATGACACCTGTGTGTGTGGGAGGGGGGGAGGGGGTGCGCGCGCGCGCGCGCGCGCGCGTGTGTGTGTGTGTGTGTGTGTGTGTGTGTGTGTGTGTGTGTGCGTGTGTGCGTGCGTGCGTGCGTGTGTGTGTGTGTGTTTGTTGTTTCTTTTGTCATCTGTTCTTACCGGCACGAGCAGCCTACTCTTTCGAAACGCAGAACGGGTTTTAACGTGTGCGCAAGATATTCTGCGTGCGTGCGCACAACGGGGCCTAGGTTCATAGTCTCAACCAGTCTCTCAGGGAAAGTGGAGTCAGTACCCATGTTAACTCCAGGGGGGAAAATCCCCCTACAGCAGGCCTCTCAGTGATGGCTCAAACCCAGGATCGAACCCGGATGTCAGATAGCGAGCACAAAGCCCTAACCACTAGGCTATCCCTCCAACCCCTACACCCCACCTCCATGGTTAAAATAATGAGGTAAGAGTATAGGAGTGGACAGATGGATAGGAAATCCTGCCAAATGGTGCCCCCAGAGAGATGGAGGCTTGGGTTGGTAGAGTATCATTCCACACACAAACACACGTAAAGGGCAGCTTCTGTAGTAGCGTAAGCACTGGACAGCTAGCAATCTTGAAAACACATAACTGAAGGACAAACTAGCTGCCCTAAGCAGGCACGTGCAACAACGACAGGCCACTTAAGGCAATAAATAGTCTTTCGAAGACATTTTCTTGTGTGGGTTTGTTTTTTTTTTTACAATCTGCGCTGAGAAAATGAATGAAGTGTGCGTATGGCTGACAGGAGTTGATCAATGGATCAATTGATAGGCAAAGCAATGAATCTGTAAACAGGTTTACTGGGGGGGGGGGGGGTTCTGTTGGGTTTTTTTATTCCCCTTAGGCGAACGTTCATGGGAGATCTTATTCAGCGAATGTGGAAGGGTGTCGGTTCTGATACACAGGCCCTAGTGTCAATTACCACACTGGCATACAACATCTCTTTCTCTGTCTCTGTCTGTTTGTCTGTCTTCCAGTCTGTTTATCTGTTTGTCTCTCCCCCCCCTCTCTCTCTCTCTCTCTCCTATCCTCTCTCTCTCTCTCTCTCTCTCTCCTCTCCTCTCTCTCTCTCTCTCTCTCTCTCTCTCTCTCTCTCTCTCTCTCTCTCTCTCTTTATATCTGTCTATCTCTTTTCTAAAAATGTCAAATTTGACCTAGGCAGATTCTTACAGTTCTTGTTTCTCAGATGGAGAGAGAGAGAGAGAGGAGAGAGAGAAGAGAGAGGAGAGAGAGAGAGAGAGAGAGAAGAGAGAAGAGGAGATGAGATGGAGGAGAGAGATGCGAGAGAGGAGAAAACAAAGTTAGTGGAACGGATGCGAAGAATACAGTAATAAAGTCCAGTCTCCAATAAAAGAAATACTACCCAAGCAATGCTAGAATCTCATGGACAGTTTACCACCAGTTACAGCAAAGCTACGGACAGAAAGAAAGAGCCCTGATAGATTCTGAGACACCCTTTTAGGAAGCAATTAAAGAATGTAACCATGTAAAGCAGCCTCTTCTCTTACGCTCTTGCTTTTGTTATTTTGTTTTTGTTGGGGGGGGGGTATTTTTGTTTTTGTTTTATTTTGTTTTTCGGAGAGGGGGGGTGCATTTTCGAGTCTTTTTCTCGATATTTCGTTTTTATTGCAGGCATTAAGATAAAGATTCCAAAAATTACTGCTTCCTTTATTAGGTTTTTTGTCATTCTGGTTTGAAACGTACAGGCAGTTTGGCCACATGAACTCAGAAAGACTTTTTCTCGAATGCTCTTCCATTCTTAAATCAATGGCTTCCATTATTGAGACATTGCTTGGTTGTCAATGGCACAGAAGCGAACATGAAAATGTCACCAGAAACTTCATGTTGTCGAGTGTAGATGGGAAGGGAAGACATTTCATCTGTGGGTACAGGAGAGAAGGCGACAGGCAGCTTCCCCAAAATGTCAGTTTGTCAACAAACAAAAAAAAACCCCTCGTGTAACAACGTTGCTGTTTTTGTGGGGGTTTTGTTGTTGTTGTTTCTCTTAATGTTGTTGTTGTTGTTTTTGTTTTATGGTCGATATCAATCAGCTAATGGAGCTTTAAGGTTAAGCGGGCCTCCTGTGATGTGGTGGTGGTGGTGATGGTGGTGGTGATGGTGGTGGTGTTTTCTATGTTTTCTTTTGCCCATAAACGCTACAGAAATCCAGTATGGTTGACTTTTTTTTGGTTTGTTTAGTGTTTTTGTTGTTATTTTGGTTTTGTTTTCTTTTCTTTCTTTTTTTTTTTTTTTGGGGGGGGGGATTGATATGTTTTTGAAGTGGATTTTTTTCCTGTTTGGTTCGTGTTTTTGGCTCATGTTCTTTTTTCTTTGGTATGAATTTCGGCTAGGACTGTGTTTTTCTGATGTTGTTTACAATCCACTAGATCATAGAGGCCACATCAAGGTTCTTTAATGTTATTGCCGGACGAGTTTGGGAAGCTTGGACTGTTGCAGAAGAAGCAGAGTGTATGTGAAATACTGACAGGATGATTTGTCACTTTTTATGCCTGCTTTCTTCCTTTTATTTTCCAAACATATTTTTATTTGTAAAACAGAACTCTTTGGGTTTGGTTGGGGGGTTTTTTCAGGAGAAATGGATTATAGATAAATGGAAATTGACGCGTGTCTCCCAAAATAGATTGATATACTTACAGCAATGCTGAAAATTTAAAGAAACCCGTATCAAAACCAAATAAGCATCACAAGAAAGGAAAACTCAATTCAATTCAAAGAAGCGATCGTTTTAGTAAGCTTCAAAATGCATTATTTGAAAAATTGTTTTCCTCTTTTTTTTATAATAGTAATGATCTATAATTTCAAATACACGAAGATAAATATTTAAAAATCATCTTATTTTGCAGCCATTAGGGCAGTTTTTTGTATTATGTGTAGACCTTGTAATAGCACTTATGTATGTCTTAATCATCTTATATGCAAGTGGCAGAGGGAGGTGTTTGTTTTGGGTTTTTTTTATGTGACCAGTTTGGATAAAGAAAGCATCATTCTGCTTTAGACACGTATAGCTTGTTTGCCTACATTGAGCTTAGCATTACATTACACGGGACGGGATAGCCTGGTGGTCAGAGTGATGCGCTCATGATCTGTTGACCCGGGTTTGAATCTCGTTCAAAAGTATTTTTCCTCTGGAATCAACATCAGTGTCGGTTCCACTCCTCCAAGGAAGTCCTTTGGATAAAACTGTAAACCGAGGTCCCGTGTGTGAACGCACGCAGAACATCTCGCGCACACGTTAAAAACCTGTTCTCCTTTTCGGAAGAGTAGGCCATTATGTGCCGTGGGAATGGAGGATCAAATTTACTATATTCCATAGACACGGGTACTAAATGCAAAAAAAAAAAAAGCACATTACTGCTTATTCCATTCTCCTCGAGAGAAAAAAAAAAAGAAATTTAACAATAATCATGAAATTATCAAAACGTAATTTTAGTTTTTCGTTCCTCGGCTAGAGCTCAGAGGTTTACCAATGATGAGATTTTTCGCGTAAGTGCCCCCCCCCCCCCCCCCCCTCCCAACATTCAAGTAGCTGCATTCCGACTTCGGGGACATAGTTGGGAATCAAACCTATCATTGTTGCCAGGACAGTCGGGGGTACCTCAGTCCTCTTTCTCATTTTCAGCTGTCATGGATTCTTTTCGCGTGCACAAGCCCGTAAACACACGGGTCCCACTGGTTTAGAGTCTCCTCCGAAAGACTTGACATTCAGTTCGATTTTTCCTTCAAAGTGGGAGTCTGGGTGGTGGCTCGAACGCGTGTCGTCAGATCATAAACACAAGGTGTTGTTAACCACTAGGCTACCCCGATCCCCCAAATCTTCTGCACATAATTACAGTCTAGTCAAAAACACTTTAATCAACCCCTGAAGGGCAATTACAATTATAAGAGTCTTAGTTCTGTTCTTTTTTTCCTATTTGTATGCTATATTCAGTTTTTCTTGCTTGTTTTGGTTTTTTTTTTAACTTGAGTCTGCTTTGCCAAACTGGGGTTGTTGTTTTTGTTTTTTAACCCGTATTGTTTATAACGCAGCAGACCAAGAAGTGATATGATCAGCGCTGGATCTGAATATCCCGTTATTTTATGAGGAAGTTTAGAGAATTGCATTGTCAGGAAAAGAGCACAGAGTTCATGAAATACTGATATAGCGTGGTTGGTAAGGTTTTTCTTTTTCTTCTTTACCACTCACTCTCTTCTTATCGTTTCCTTGTTTACAGCTTTTTTTTTTTTTTATTCTATGAAGAAGATAAGAGGAATTTGTATTTTTTCGTTCCTCAGTTTGAGTTCCCAGATTCAACCCTTGAGGAAATGTTTATGTATGTGGCTGGGAAGGGGGGGGGGGGTTGGCCACCATTACGGCAGCTACATTCCGACTTCAAGGATGGTGTCTAAACACGACACCAGTGTACATGTTGATGTTAGGCGGATCGGTGGTCTAGAGTGTAGCGCACCTGCCTAGAAAGCGAAAACTCCAGCTGGTTTCGAAATGTGTGGTGGTTCGATCCCTGTTTATGTTTATACCCGAATTTTTTTCCCCATCCACTATACCGTGAGTAGCGGTCCTCGTGCTAGTCTTTCGGATGAGGTGATAAACCGAGGTAACGTGTGTTACACGTAATTATTGTTTAGCGCATATAAAAGAACCCGCGGCAACAAGGAATTGTCCCTGGAAAACTTATGTAGAAAAAAGGCAAATCTGATTGGGAAACAAATACAGTTGCAAACAGGAAAAGAAAAACAATCATGGGTGGCGCTGCTCTTGTGGCTACACGCTTTCCCCGAGGAGAGCATCCCGAATTTGACGCAGAGAAATCTGCCGTGACTTAGCGTGATATATAATACAATGCAATACAGTACAGAACTCACTCTCTCTCTCTCTCTCTCTCTCTCTCTCTCTCTCTCTCTCTCTCTCTCTCCTCTTCTCTCTCTCTCTCTCTCTCTCTCTCTCTCTCTCTCTGTGTCTATCTATCTATCTATCTATCTATCTATCTATCTATCTATCTATCTATCTATCTATCCCTTAGTCTGGCGACCGCGGGGACACCCCTGAAGACTTGACAACCAGTTCCCTCCATTTCTCTCTCTGTTCTGGCCTTTATCAGGAGTTTTGTACAACACAATGCAATAGGTCCATCTTTGCCAGCAATGTTTTTTCTTTCTTTCCATCAACATCAGTCAGCTAGCTCATGGCGGTGTTAGCTGAAGATGGTGCAGGTAGCTTTCTTTGACATGGGAGGTGAGAGTGTGTTAGTGATCATAATCCAAGGGAACCCGGCATGGCTTGTCATTTTTCTTTACTTTTCCTCCTCTTATTTGGCCATTGGTTTGCTTGCTTGCTTGCTTGTTTTTGGTTTCTTTGGCTTGGGTATGTTTTAGAATAGGGGGACGTGCTAGCTCGGTAGTCAGAGCACTCGCTTCCCCCCAGCCAAGGTTAAGCAGCATCGAGCGTGGTTACCAACTGGATGGGTGACCGTTTGCGCGCCTTGGCTTCTGTACAGTCCCCCAGTTCACCCAGCTGTAAATGGGTACCTGCCCTCTTTAGGTTCAGAGAAGGTAAAGCAGCAAGGGAGTGGAGATGGGCGCCGCCTCCAATACACTGGCCCCTAGAGAAGCTGGGGTCTCTGACGCCTCGCTCCCTTACGACCACAAAGGTTATGGGCCACTTTTACTGTTACCTTTTTTATGCTTTAGAAACAGTGCTCCCTTATATATTGTCCCTCCCCCCTGCAGGTCATAAACGGAATGGCCCGGTGGTAAGAACGTTGTGCTCGCAATTTGACGGCCAGGAATCGAGTCCAGGTTCGACCCACGGACCGAAATGCCCCTTTAAGGGAATTTTTTCCCCTGGCGTTAACATCAGTGCCGATTCCACCCCCCCCCCCCCCCCCCCCCCCCCCCCCCCCAAATAAAGTCCTATGGATGAGATTAAAAACACGCTAAAACCCGTTCCACCTTTCGACAGAGTAGGCTATTGTGTTCCGGTGGGAATGGGTGACAACATTTACAAAACCGCAAGGTACACAGGGACTGGTTGTGAAAAGAAAAAAAGCACCATCGGCTATTCTGTTCTCCTTAGAATAAAAAAGGAATAATATGCAAGTGAGATCCGCGCTTGCCAGACTTTATGAGGAAATTTGGAAGATTGTGTTGTCAGGAAAATAGCAAAGATGACATTCTATCACCAACAATATAGCCCACATTAGGAAGATTGCATTGCTGCACGAACTGCCATCAGAGCATGATACAAAGAAAATGGCGTGGATGCTTTTTATTTTGCTGCGTATTTTTCTTCAGCTTTTTTCTTTTAAAGAAAGTGTTTGGTTTTTTGGTTTATAATATCCAACCTTGCATCTTTATTCAACATCAGATGATGAATAAAAACTAATCAAATGTAAACTGCCATTATAGTAATAAAATGTCACAAATGAATATTCAAATTCTAAATGCTAATTCAAGCTATAGTACCCTTAATGGTAGGTAAAAACGGCTGCGTACAAAAATTCTCACCATTTAGTGAACCTCGGAGTTCTAGCTGAGGAATGAAGAAATATTTAGAAGTCAGTTCTCTTAGTGATTATGGTAGCAACAAAACTATGACAAGAGACTGAACAATTATCGCCTTGCAAAGAATCTACGGCTGTGCTTGAAAGCATGCTTGAGAGAAAGGCAGTTTCTTCAAATCGATTTGTCAAAGTTTTATTGGTCCCCAAAGCAATGCTTAGTAAAGCAGGTTCACCAGTGTTCGCATCTACAAACCGTTTCTTGAAATAAAATCTTGAATCTTGTAGAAATCTAGCATGGCTTATTTGTTTTGTTTTGTCGCTCTTCTTTTCTCGGTGTTTACTAATATCCGGTGTGTGTGTGTGTGTGTGTGTGTGTGTGTGTGTGTGTGTGTGTGTGTGTGTGTGTGTGTGTGTGTGTGGGGTGTTGCGCGCGCGCGCGCGCGCGCGTGCGGGCGTTCGTGCGTACGTGTGTGTGTTAGTGTGTGTGTGTGTGAGTGTCTGTCTGTCTGTCTGTCTGTCTGTCTGTCTGTCTGTCTGTCTGTCTGTCTGTCTGTCTGTCTGTATGTATGTATGTATGTATGTATGTATGTATGTCTCTCGGTCGGTCGGTCGGTCGGTCGGTCTGTCGGTCTGCCTATCTCTCTGTCTGCATGTCTGTGTCTATTTGTCTATCCGTAAGTTCAGAGCATTGGTTTCGTGCAAGTAAACGCATAGTATCTTATGGTAGGCTAGCCCCCTACCCTGTCTTGTGATTCCATCTGCAGGTCTGTGACCATTATATTCCAGGACAGCCAGCATCGATCTGAATCATTCCTTCTTCTGTCCGCTTCCCACTCCTCCTCCTCTGGCTCTGCGGTTCCTGGGCGGCTTCCTTATAGGATTATCTGGCGCAGTAGATTGTTGGTACCTACCTGACTTAGTACAGGCATATCAGCATTCTTTTTGTGCCTGTGCGTGTGTGGGGGGGTGGGGTCTGTGTGTGTGTGTGTGTGTGTGTGTGTGTGTGTGTGTGTGTGTGTGTGTGTGTGTGTGTGTGTGTGTGTGAGGGAGGTGGCTGAGAGAGAGAGTGTGTGCATGTGTGTGTGCGTGTGTGTGTGTGTGTGTGTGTGTGTGTGTGTGTGTGTGTGTGTGTGTGTGTGTGTGTGTGTGTGTGTGTGTGTGTGTGTACGTCGGATGATTGTGTGTATGTGTGTATGTGTGTGGGTGTTGGGTATGTGTGTGTGTGTGTGTGCGCGCGCGCGCGCGTGCGTGCGTGTGTGTGTGTGTGTGTGTGTGTGTGTGTGTGTGTGTGTGTGTGTGTGTGTGTGTGTGTGTGGCTGGCTGGATGGATGGATGGATGGATGGATGGCTGTGTGTGTTTGTGTGTGCGTGCATGAGTGCGTGTGTGTGTGTGTGTGTGTGTGTGTGTGTGTGCGCGCGCGCGCGCACCTGCATATGAGCATAGTATCAAGTTAATGTGCAAAAGTCACTGATAACTGCATATAACATAATCACGTATGGCTGGTTCTGCCAGTACAGTGGACGCTATCGACATGACATGTGTGATCCTGACATTAGTATCGGATTATTTCAGGTCTGATTAGTGTATCATGATATTATTGATTTATCACAGTCTCCCCCCCCCCCCCCCCCCAGTCTTCTTCGTGTGTGGCTTTCTATCAGTTCCTTTATCAGATTATTGCAGGAAAGTGCACAGTGTTTATTGGTGGAATGACTTTGTCTAGCTATTAGTAGAACTCTCTGGTTTTGCCGTGGAATGATACTGAATTCTTCTGTGTGGGGTGTGTGGGGGATGTTGAGGTGTGTGGGGGAGGGAGGGGTGGGGGGAGTTGTGGGGGGGGGGGGGGTTGGTGGGGGTGTGAGTGTGTATGTGTGAATCTGTGTGTATGTATGTGTGGGTGTATATGTGTGGGGGGGGAGTGTTTGTGGAGAGAGAGAGAGAGAGGGAGGGGGGGGGGGGGGGGAGAGAGAGAGAGAGAGAGAGAGAGAGAGAGAGAGAGAGAGAGAGAGAGAGAGAGAGAGAGAGTTTGTGTGTGTGTGTGCTGTATGCATGTATGCGCGCGAGCGTGCGTGCGTTCGACCATACAAGCGTATGTGTGTGTGTTGGTCTGCCTGCACGTTTGTAAGTCCATTACGTGTACACTTGTGTCTTTGTCGATGTGATTCATTAGTTGCCATGCATGTGTCCAAAAGGGGTGACAGGATATACAAATTGTCAAGAAAGTGATCGTATATATTAATTCCTTCGACTCTTCCAAGGGTCACAACAGTAGGAAAAAAAATTCTTTTCACTAATTCATTTCCTTAGGGGTTTTTTTTTGTTTGTTTTGTTTCATTCATATCGTTCCATAAGCTAACTTAATACCATCAACTATACGTCTCACATTCCTTTCCACCAAACATCCCCCCTACCCCTCCCCCTCCCCACCCTACCCCCACCCCTACCCCTCCTACCGCCACCTCCTCACAACCTGGTTGCTGTGTCCCTCTCTGTTTACCCCCACCTCCCCAGTCTCCGTGCTGCCACAGTTCTCTGGAGCTGACCCCAGGACAGTGCCCAAAACGGCGTCCTCCCTCTCTCCCAGTCCGCCTGATGCCTGGGACAGGATAGCCTAGTGGTCAGAACATTTCGCTGGCAATTTGAAGACCAAGGTTCGATTCCCAGGTCGAGGGATTTTTCTCCTGAGTTAACATCAGTGCGGACTCCACTCTCCCCCCCAAAGTCCTTCGGACGAGACTAAAACCGAGCCCGTGGCGAACGCACGCAGTACAAACTCGCGCACCACGTTAAATCCTGTCCGCTTTTCCCTAGAGTAGGCCATCGTGTGCCCGGTGGAACAGATGACATTTTTCACAACTGCATACACACGGGACTGGATGTAAAAAAAGCGCATGAAGCTTATTCCATTATCCTCGATATAAAGAATAGATAAATAATAAATAAATAAATAAATAAATGCCTTGGCTGACTGACCTCACAATAAAAGGGAATAAAGGGCAGTGGTATAGAGAGCAGGACCTTTCTGGTCATAGACCTGTGCCAGAATGGTATTGTTTTGTGATTAGGGGTGTGTGTGTGTGTGGGGTGTGTGTGTGTGTGTGTGGTGTGTGTGTTGGTGTGTGTGTGTGTGTGTGTGTGGGTTTGTGTGTGTGTTGTTTGGGGTTTTGTGTATTAGTTTGTGTGTTGTGATTAGGGGGGGGGAGTTTATTTATGGTTTTTTGGTGTGTTTTGTATTTGATTAGGTGTTTTGTCTGTGTGTTGTGTTTTGTGTGTAGTGTTGTGTGTGTGTGTGTGTGTTTTTGTGATGGTTGTGTGTGTGTGGTGTGTGTGTGTGTGTTTGTGTGGTGTGTGTGTGTGTGTGTGTTGGGCTGTCGGGAGACTGGCTTACTTACTTATGTACTCTGTGTGAAAGGGGTGTGCTTGGTTTTTCCGCTGTGAATAGCATCTGCCAAACGTTCTGTCGCGGTCTAGCTTAGCTTCAGTATGATATCGTGCAGTTGTGGAATAATGAAAGATATTGCATGCATTGACTGGGAACAACACAATG
Source organism: Stramonita haemastoma (assembly GCA_030674155.1). Taxonomy (NCBI): domain Eukaryota; kingdom Metazoa; phylum Mollusca; class Gastropoda; order Neogastropoda; family Muricidae; genus Stramonita; species Stramonita haemastoma. The sequence goes on from JASPKP010007615.1 coordinate 12,323, forward strand.
GCGGTAATACAAACGAAAAAAAACTGCTGCAGATTATTTTAAAGTGTCTTCCCTCACAATAAGGATGCAAAGCTAGACTTTTATTTTGGGTTTCACCAGGGCATAATTATTATCGTGCGTTTCACGAGTCTCTTGCGACTAGACTCCTCTCTATCCCCAAACTTACCTGGAAACTTGAGATAGTGTCGGGCAAAACAACAGCAGTCCTCTAATCTATCAGTCTCCTCCTCCTCCTTTTTTTTTGTTTG
>JASPKP010007616.1:0-5000 GCA_030674155.1 Stramonita haemastoma
GTGACAGTACTGAAATCATTCGTATCGGTCATTGCCTTTCCAATGGATCATTCCAGTGGCGTTGAGAGGAGGGGTCTGCTGCATAGGTAACAGTTTGCCCTCCATACTTACTTACCCAGGCTTTGCGCTCTAAAGACTAGAGCGCATCTCCGTCGTCTTCCGAGACTGATGGGTGCCTACTGCTACTAAGTATCTTCATTAGCACCAGAACAAAAGCAGCGGCATTTACCTTTTGATAGACGCTGAAGTCCACATGGGCTCTGAAGGGACTGCGCAAATTCTGTTCCTGGGGGGTCACAGTCAGTTACGTGATGTGACGTCACTTCCTTGTTTGGTAACAGGATCAAAGTTCTGTGCTGTAAAAGAGTTATCGTTCATACATTTTGCTGTGTTTCTTTTTATTCTATGTAGGTTGTTCTTTAAAAAGTATCCTTAAGAAGAAAAACCTGAATGAAAATCTGCCATGGAGATGGTATCGCCTTGGGTTATGGACTGGAAGGTCGTGGGTTTGAATACCTTAAGAGTCATAGGAATTTTTTCGGGCTCCGGAAGGCTTCTTCCCTGAGTGAGTGTGCTGTGGGCTTAATGGGAAGACTGGGATCACACAGTCGAGCTTCATCCACTTTACGAATGCAACTTTGATCATCACTGCAAGTGTCTGTATCTCTCGGTCCCGGTTAACGCCGGTATATTATGATCAAGATAGTAAGCGCAGAGTACGACCATGTTAAATGGGTCTCAGAGCACATTACTTCTATAGCAGCAGCATTACATCATCCTCATCATCCTTGATCATCATGCATTTCAATAGTTTTGCCGCTGATTCGGTTGCCCAAGCTGCTCTAAGCTCATGGTGGCCTCAGATTCCGTTTCCTCCTACATTTTATTTATTCTATTTTTATTTATTCTTTTATATCGAGGATAACGGAATAAGCACTCCTGTGCTCTTTTACATCTAGTTCCCGTGTGTATGCAGTTATATAAATATTGTCATCTGTTCCCATCGCACACAATGGCCTACTCTTACGAAAAGCAGAACAGTATTTAGCATGTGCGCAAGATGTTCTGCGTGCGTTCACACACGGGGCCTCGGTTTACGGTCTCATCCGACAGACTTTTTGGGGAGAGTGGAGTCAGCACTGATGTTAACTCCAAGAGAAAAATCACCTCGACCGGAATCGAACTCGGGTCGTCAAATTGCCAGCGCAATGTTCTGACCACTAGGCTATCCCGTCCCCCACTTCTGTGCCTGTGGTGAGTTTGTGTCAAGGCCTTTGGGGTTGGAGGTTCACAGAGGATGGTCGTTGGAGGGACGTTGTGGTGGTTGCTACTTCGAGTGGGTAACTTAGCCTGGCTCTGCCACTGTGCTAAAAATGTCGTTAGTAGGGGGCTTAGTAGATGGTGTCCTGCACTTGTTAGCTCAGAACCAGGCACCACCGAACACCACTTAAGTGACCCAGCAGCAATGCAGAGCCCCTCAGCAGCTTAATATTCATGGACTCCCTGTGGACTTCTGACCCAAAGGCTGCGAGATAAGGAATCCGGGAGTAGCTGTGTGGACAAGAATATTTTGGGGGGGGGGTTCTGCAGAAAGGTTTCCGACTCTAAGAAAAAATGGGTATCTCTGTCTGAGCATGTCCACTTAAGGACATGGACAACTTAAGGACACAGCATCCCAGAGAGGATTGCATTAACCCACTCTGTACTCACACGCCGTCACATAGCCCGAGGCGTTGTAGGCTGTGGCGAGGGAGGCTGCACCGGCACTGTAGGCCGACAGGGTGGCGCCACTCAGAGCGCTGTAGGTAACGATGAGGTTCACGGGGGGCAGGGGGGGATCGCCCCCACGGGGGCGGATGAGAGGCACGTGCAGAATCTCCTTCGTGGGGGATGTGTCCAGAGTCAGGTTGTAGGTGACTCCCATCTCTCGGTTGAACTGGACCCTGGCTTCTGTTTGCAGATTGGCTTGCAGGTCGAACTGGACATGTCACGATAGACAGGAGGAAGTTAGCGAAAATGGTGTCTTTTCTTGTTATTCGACTTTTAAGAGGTTTTTATTTTTTTTAATAATTTATTTATTTATTTATTTATTTATTTATTTATTTATTTATCTATTTATCTATTTATTTATCTTTCTATTTATATCGAGGATAATGGAGCTGGACATGCCACAATACACAGAAGGAAGTTAACCAAAACAGTGTCTGTTTTTTCTGTTATTGTTATTCGACTTTTAAGAGGTTAAGTCTGTGTGTGTGTGTGTGTGTGTGTGTGTGTGTGTGTGTGTGTGTGTGTGTGTGTGTGTGTGTGTGTGTGTGTGTGTGTGTGTGTGTGTGTGTGTGTGTGTGTGTGTGTGTGTGTGTGTGTGTGTGTGTGTGTGTGTGTGTGTGGTGTGTGTGTGTGTGTGTGGTGTGTGCAATGGGTCACAGTTTTGGAGGAAATAATTATCCACCTGCTGTCAAATTCCTCACTAAATTCAAGTTTCTTAATTGCCATAAAATTCAACCTGTTAATGAACATACAAGGAATGTCAACTCTTGTCAAATTTGCCAAACTTTTCTTTGTAAAACTGAATGTTTCGCAGTTCTATGTCATCATAATCATATCTTCGTTAGGAGTTGATTTTATTCGAATGTTGTGGACGTTATCAGTTCGTGTTCCTCTGAGAAGAGTAAGTACAGATACGCTTACACCTTCCATGTCACTGTCTTACTTATCTGTAATTTTCTGATTGATCTATTTCACCACCTGTGGCACTGTATATAACAATGTTTATCATATTATGTATGGGAAGCTGGTAGAGGTATCTGGCTGCAAAATCGTTTGTGGTGCTTCAACAGTTTACTTGACTACAGGACAGGTGAAGGTATTGGTCATACCTGAATCATACATTTCATAATCTGTTGTGCTTCTACACTACTATTTGTTATATTATTACTAATTGGTCTTACCTGATTGATATAATTATTTCATAATATGTTGTACCTCTACAACACAGATCCGAACACTCTTTCACTCTCTACCCGTCGCACAAAGAGTAAAGTACAATATCAATACCCTCTGCTACAAATGTCTACTACACAAGACTGCACCTTCCTATCTCTGTGACTGTCTCCAACTGTACACTCCTTCTCGTTCCCTCCATTCTGCTGCAGATATCATGTGCTTATAAAGACCAAGGTTCATACAGTCCAGTGTCGGCCGTCATTCTTTCACTATTAAACATTTTTTTGCTGGTCCATCTACCTGGAATGACCAGGGAGGGACTCTCCCTTCGCCAAATCCGGGGGGTACGGATAGCCTAGTGGTCAGAACACTGCGCTGGCAATTTGGCGACCCGGGTTCGAGTCCGGTCGAGGACATTTTTATCCTGGAGTTAACATCAGTGCTGACTCCACTCTCCCCAAAAGTCCATTGGATGAGACTTTAAACCGAGGCCCCGTGTGAGAACGCAAGCAGAACATCTTGCGCACACGTTAAATCTTGTTCCGCTTTTCGTAAGAGTAGGCCATCGTGTGCCGGTGGGAACCGACGACAATATTTACAAAACTGCATACACACTGGATCGGATGAAAAGAAGCACGTGATTGCTTATTCTGTTATCCTCGATATAGAAGAAGAAAGAAAGAAAGAAAGAAAGAAAGAAAGAAAGAAAGAAAGAAAGAAAGAAAGAAAGAAAGAAAGAAAAAAAAGAAAGAAAGAAAGAAAGAAAGAAAGAAAGAAAGAAAGAAAGAAAGAAAGAAAGAAAATTTGACACTTTAAAATCCAGTCTAAAGACATACTTATTTTCTACCTAGGGTGTTGCTCTATTACTACACTATCACTACACTGTCACTACTTTCATTCAGTCTCCTCTGTCTCCATCATCCTGGAGTTATTGTGTGTGTTCTTCAATTAAATGTCTTAGTTCCTCTTGAGTGATATTAATTAGACGAACGTTATCGTGTGTGTGTGTGTGTGTGTGTGTGTGTGTGTGTGTGTGTGTGTGTGTGTGTGTGTGTGTGTGTGTGTGTGTGTGTGTGTGTGTGTGTGTGGTGTGTGTTATTTATTTATTTTTATTTATTTATTTATTCTTTTATATCGAGGATAACAGAATAAGCAATCATGTGCTTTTTTTCATCCGGTCCCCGTGTGTATGCAGTTTTGTTAATATTGTCATCTGTTCCCACCGGCACACGATGGCCTACTCTTACGAAAAGCGGAACAGGATTTAACGTGTGCGCAAGATGTTCTGCGTGCGTTCGCACACGGGGCCTCGGTTTAAAGTCTCATCCGAAGGACTTTTGGGGAGAGTGGAGTCAGCACTGATGTTCACTCCAGGAAACAATTTTCCTCGACCGGACTCGAACCCGGGTCGTCAAATTGTGTGTGTGTGTGTGTGTGTGTGTGTGTGTGTGTGTGTGTGGTGTGTGTGTGTGTGTGTGTGTGTGTGTGTGTGTGTGTGTGTGTGTGTGTGTGTGTGTGTGTATGTGTGTATGTGCGTGTGCGTGTGTGTGCGTGTGTGTGTGTTTGCGTTTGCGTTTGCGTTTGTGTAAATATATAATTTGTTTATTCTATTTGTGAATGGCTGCATGCGTGTGTCTGATTTGAATGCAAGCGCTTCGATGTGTTGGCTATACAAGATTTAGCGCTATATAAATTCGATACATTATTATCATTATTTGTTATTATTACTCATTAGTCTTACCTGATTGATATACTTCACAACCTGAGGTACGCCTTCCATGTTCTTTATCACCAAATCACTGTTGAATGAGAGAGAGAAGAAAAGAATTATCGATACCTTTATTCAAATATTTCTTTTTGATAATATGTGCTGTTGGTTTAGTTTGTATATTATTATGTTTCAATTTTTTTTTTCGAAATACATGAATTTCAGAGAAATTTTCATCGTAATTTTTTTTGCGTATGCGACCAGTTTTTGCCCGCCATTAAGGAAGTCGCATTTTGACTTCGGAGATAAACGTTAGATAAAAAAAAAAAAAAAAATGCCCCTGCTC
>JASPKP010007617.1:10000-12568 GCA_030674155.1 Stramonita haemastoma
TAAAAAACCCCAAAAACCAAAGCTGTAAAGTTTACTCCTGGCCCCGACGGCGATGAAAAGGGAAAAGAGATGAAGGGTTAAAGTGGGGGGGAAAAATTTTTTTTCTTGCCGAAGAAAAATTTTTGTTTTAAGGGGGATGGTTTGGGGGAAATTTCAAAAATTTTTTTTTTAAAAAGGGAAAGCCTTACCAAAACCCCCCCCCCTTTGCCAGGGGGAAAAAAGAAGCAAGTTGGAGATTTTAAAAACAATGGGCCCCCCCCCCAGCCCAAAGGGCAACCCAAAAAGAGGGGAAATGTTTTAAAAAAAAATTTAAATGAAAACCTGAGGGGGAAAAAAGCCCCAAACCCCCTCTCCTTTTTGGCCTCCCCCAACAAGGTTAAAAATTTTTCCAAAGGCAAAACCCCCGGGCCAGGGTGGAAAAAGGGGCCACCCCAAAAAAGAACCAACAACCAGCAAAAAATAAAATTTTTAAAAATTGACAACCAACGTCAAATTTTTTTTTTTTTTGTTTTTCTTTTTTTTTTCAGGAAATGGGAAAAAATCGGGTTTTTTAAACCCCCCTTGGGAAAGTTTTTTTTTTAAACCTTTCCCACGGGAACAAGGGGCCACTCTTTGAAAAAGGAACAGATTAATTTTTAAGGGTTTTCCGGGCTTCCAACGGGGGCCCTTTTTTTTATTTATAAATTTTTCGGGAAAAAATTTTTGGGGGGGCGGGGGTGCTTTTTTTCACGTTTTGTTGTTTGTTGTTGTGTTGTTTTGTTTTGTGTGTGTGGGTGTGTAATGTCCTTTTTGCATCTTTTAAAACTTCAAAACCAAAATTTCTTTAACCCAAATATCTGCAAAAATCTCGTCCAATCACGTCTTTTTTTTTTTTTTTAAAAAATTTGATTCATTTTTTTTTTTATGCATCAGGAACTAATGAAATGTTACGGAATACCCAGGATAACCCCCACTAAACAAAACACCACAAAATAATAAACAATGACTTTAAAAAAATTTTTCTATGAATGAATTGAATCATTCTTCAAAGTAAAAGGAAAATAAACAAAACCCCCAAAGAAAAAAAACAGAAACATCAGGAAATTTAAATCTTTAAAATATCACAAATCAAATACAAAAAAAACCATAAATACAGAAAAATCCAGAATTCCAAACGGTTTTTGGGGTTTCTGTTTTTTTTGGGGGGGGGCTTTTTTTGGGAGGGGGCATATGATAACCTTTTAAAAAAACTAAGAAGAAGAGAGAAGAGAAGAAAGAGAAAGAAAGAGAGAAAAGAAAGAAGAGGGGGAAAAGAGAAAGAGAGAAAGAGAGAGAAGAAGAGAAGAGAGAAGAAAAAGAAAAAAAGAGAAAAACACGTCAAAAGAAAATATTTTTCCCAAAAAAAAAATTAAAATGCAATAAAACAAATTTTTCTTTCCCCAACAAGCTTTACTTCAACAACCAGATTCCTACCCAACCCCCAACCCCCACCCCCTCCCCCCCTTTTCCCCCTCCACCTCTTTCCCAATTATTTATTTCCTCCCTGGGCCCCCCCCCCCCCCCCCCCCCCCACCCCCCCCCCCCCCCTTCCCCCCTTAATCTCCTCCTTCGCCAGGCCAGCCCTTTTTCCAACAAGCGCACCCGCCACAACTTTTTAAATTCCTTAAAACCTTTTTTCTTCTCTTCCCTCTTCTGTCCCGTCGTCTTCTTCTGTCTGTTTTTTTTCTGTCTCCCCCTCTCTCATCTCTGTTTGTCGCTTTCGTCTTCTGCCTTCGTCTGTGTCTTCTGGGATCTGTCTGTCTCTCACCCTTTCTCTTTCTCCCCCTATTCTTCTGCTGTCTTCTGTCTGTCTGTCTGTCTGTCCCTCTCTTCTTTTGTCTTCCCCCTTCTCTCTCTTTCTCTTCGTTTTCCCATCCTCTTCTCTCTCTGTCTCTTCTCTGTTTTTCTCTTTCCCCCCCCCCCTCCCCCCCCCCTTCCCCCCTCCCCCCCCCCCCCCCCTCCCTCCCTCCCTCTATTTAAGCCTTATTTGAAACCTCACTCTGCAAAGACTCTAAATTTGGAAAAAAATCGGCTTGGTGTGTTTGGTGTTGTGTTGTGGTTTTGTGTGTGTGGTGTGTGTGTTTTTGGTGTTTGTGTGTGTTGTTTTTTTGGTTGGGGGGTGGGGGGTGGGGGGTCCCTCTATCTCTTCTGTCGTGTATCTCATCCCTCGTGCTCTCTTTGTCTCTCCCTTTTTCTCTCTGTCTCTCTCTTTCTCTCTTCCCCTCCTTCTCTCTTCAACTCTCTCCCCCTCCCTTCTCTTTTTTTTTCTCTCTCTCTCTCTCCTTTTCTCCTTCTCTCCTCTCCTTTCCCCTCTCCTCCTCTCTCTCCTCTCTCCCTTTCCCTCTCTTTTTCCCCCTCCCTTTTTCCCCCTCCTTCTCCTCCAAATTTTACCCCCCCTCTCCTCTCTTTTCTCTTTCTCTTTCTCCTTTTTTTCTCCTCTCCCTCCGAGGACTTTTTTGGGGAATGGGTCAGCACTTATGTTAAAACTCCAGCAAAACAAAATCCCCCCCAAAAAGGCTCTACCCTGATGAGTTCGAAACCCGGGGGCCG
>JASPKP010007618.1:0-12566 GCA_030674155.1 Stramonita haemastoma
AAATCATACATTTGGATAAAAAGGGGGAAATTTTTTTTAAACTAATATCCTTATTGGAGGGGGGGGGGAGATACTGCCAATAAAAAATATAAATAAAATCAACAATTATAATGATCCAAATACCAAAAATAAGGAACCATACCAAAGTATCAAACAACAGGCAAGAATTAACACAGAGATACAATATTAAGGTAATGTATAAAGTCACTGATTCAGAAACGAAAATGAGAGTAAGAATCAATGATGATTTTGAGTTGAATAAAGAAAGCAAGAAAACAAAGAAAAAACAAAAACAAAAACAAAACAAAGAAAAGGCGCAATAATTAAGAGTAAACATGAAAATATGATGAGGTTAAATGACTGAAAGCATCAATCTACCACCATCTAACATCAAATAAGTCCCATAAAACAAGATTTTGATAAAGGGGAGAAAGAACAACAACAACAGGTAAGGAATAGAGAGAGAGAGAGAGAGAGAGAGAGAGAGAGGAGAGAGAGAGAGGAGAGAGAGAGAGAGGGAGAGAGAGAGAGAGAGAGAGAGAGAGAGAGAGAGAGAGAGAGGAGAGAGAAGAAGATGAAATGAAATGAAATGAAATGAAATGAAAATGTTTTTATTGAACATCAGCCTTGGGCCACAATTCAAAACCAAGTGGGAGATGAGGGAGTGGATGTATGTGCATATATCGAATTTGTTCAGAGTCTCACCATAAAGCAACGGTACACACTTGATACAACGCATCTTTTTCACTATTAGATCTAGATCTACTTACTTTACATAAGTTCTGCCACTGTCTGTCTTTCGAATAGCACGGAATAAAAATGTTGCTAGTTGCACTGAACGACATCTACTACGTGCCTGAAGAAGAAAAGGCATAGGCACATGAAGAAAATCTTTCAGGTAACTGGTTCGTAAATCTGTATATAATGGACAAATATATATTAAATGGTATTCATCTTCAATAGCGTTTTTGCACAAAGAACAGTTTTTATCTTGATTGTTGTTGCTGTATCTATTGAGATTATTATTTAAAGGAAGAACATTCATTCTGGCCTGTGACAGTGCAACTCTGAAACAATAAATATCAATACTATGAAGATACAATTCTTTTTCAAAAACAGTCTTAAAAGATCTATATGTTGCATACCTATTACTCTCTCTCATGACACCTGACCACTCCTGAATAAACGTCGTCATTTTATATGACTAATGAGAGAGAGAGAGAGAGAGAGAGAGAGAGAGAGAGAGAGAGAGAGAGAGAGAGAGAAGAGAGAGAGAGATGATGTGTGTGTGTGTGTGTGTGTGTGTGTGTGTGTGTGTGTGTGTGTGTGTGTGTGTGTGTGTGTGTGGGACTCCATAAAATGAATGAAAAGAAAACAAAATCCTAAGATAACAAATAACATTCCCAATGTAACATGATAAGAATGAAATTAACTACAGGACCATCCAACAACACTCAAAGGTAGGTTCCAACTTGACTACTATGAAGGCAATCAGAAAAATCGCGAAGAAGCGAAAAAGTATACCGGTTTTGGTGTGTGTGTGTTGTGTGTGTGTGTGTGTGTGTGTGTGTGTGTGTGTGTGTGTGTGTGTGTGTGTGTGTGTGTGTGTTTGTTTCTTCAGTTTAATGTCTGTTCACATAAGTGATAATTATTAGACACACACACAAAAAAAGGGAAAAACCCCAAAAATGCAAACAAATAATGCTACTTGTAGAAATTTTCACCAATGATAGAAAATGTGTGTGTGTGTGTGTGTGTGTGTGTGTGTGTGTGTGTGTGTGTGTGTGTGTCTGTCTGTCTGTCTGTCTGTCTGTCTGTCTGTCTGTCTGTCTGTCTGCCTGTCTGTCTGTCTGTCTGTCTGTGTCTGTGTGTCTGTGTGCATGTGTGTGTCTTTTAGTGTTATTTCAATTTTTTGGTGGAGACTTTGGATATTGTATCTATTGGGGGTTGTGTTGGGTGGGGTTTTAGGGGTGGAAATGGCTGCTTGTGGTTGATGAACCTTGGAGCTCTCTCTCTCTCTCTCTCTCTCTCTCTCTCTCTCTCTCTCTCTCTCTCTCACTCTCTCTCTCTTCTCTCTCCTCCCATCTCTCTCTCTCCTCCTCTCTCTATCTATCTATCTATCTCTATCTCTATCTCTATCTCTCTCTCAATCTATCCTGGAAAGCTGTACATCAGGAACAGAAAAAAAAGAAGAAAATAATCAGTATTGGCAATGTATTTGGAAAGGTCTCTGGCAACTTTGATCATATGTATCCACACATGTTATTCCTGTCACATTGATCAGTTTTGACCCATGCATTTAAAAAACAACAACAAAAAAAACTATTGCTTTTATTTGTTATTCCACTTAAGGGGGTTTAGTTTGTTGTTGTTGTTGGTTGTTTTTGTTGTTGTTGTTGTTTTTTAAAGAATGTGTCTTTGGGAAAATGTTACCTTCTTGGATTTCTATTATTCTATTTCTGTCAGCAGTGTTTGCCATTTGGTGGCATATTATACTCCAAGTGTTTGAAATAGAAAGTTCTTCAGAAAGTGATGGGCTTATAACAATACCTTACCCAGGGTTTTCTACTTAAGATTTTCTGTTGTCACCATTTCTCTCTCTCCTCTCTCACACTCTCCTCTCTTCTCTCTCTCTCTCTTCCTCTCTCTCTCTCTCTCTCTCCTCTCCTCTCCTCTCTCCTCTCTCTCTCTCTCTGTGTGTAAAGTAAAGCGCACAAAAAATAAAAACTTTTAAAAATGGAAGAGAAATAATTGCAATCTGCATTTGTGTGCAACGTTCGCGATGAGTTCAGAAGTGCATAGGGTGTTATATACATTAAACAGGGTGTCTCTTGTTTAATGATTTCAAACAAACCAGGACTGTATATTGTGTTTAAGGTTACTGTTAACCCGTTGCTATCACAGAGTTTGTTGCTCTGCTGATTGATTTGACGACCCGGGTTCAAGTCCGGTCAAGGAGATTTTTCTCCTGGAGTTAACACCAGTGCTGACTCCACTCTCCCCAAAAGTCCTTCGGGTGGGACTTTAAACCGAGGTCCCTGTGCGAACGCATGCAGAACATCTTGCGCACACGTTAAATCCTGTTCCGCTTTTCGTAAGAGTAGGCCATCATGTGCCGGTGGAACAGATGACATTAACAAAACTGCATACACACGGGGACTGGATGTAACAAAGCACAAGAGTGCTTATTCCATATCCTGGTATAAAAGAATAAATAAAATAAAAATAAAAAAAAATAGAATTCCCTTAGTCTCATTCACCTGTCTGCGTAAACTGAAGAATGGAGTTAGCCGCCACACCCTGACCCGCCACCCCCCGTAAAAACTCCCAAAACCCAGATACTGCCCCACCCAATGACACCCCGCCACAACCCCAGTGACACCGACAAAAACCCCATGACACCGCCACCCCTTGACACTGCCACACCCAGGGGAAATACTGCCCCACCACCCAGTAACACCGCCACACCCGGGTGCCACCGCCAAAACCCATTGACACCCGCCACACCCAGTACACCGACACACCTATGACCCCCGCCCCACACCCATGCCACCGAGAAACACCCAGTGCCACCGCCAAAACCCGTGACCCCCAGCGACACCCGCCACCCCCCAGTGACCCACACACCCAGTGAACCCCCCCAAACCCCAGTGACACCGACACCCCAGTGACCCCCGACACACCCATTTGACACCGACACACCCAGTGACACCCCAGCGAAACCGCACACCCAGTGACACCGACAAAACCCTTGACACCCAGCCGAAAAACCCGACACACCCAGTGACACCCCCCACACCCATGAAAAACCGGCCCACACCCAGTGACCTGCCACACCCATAAACACGGGACACACCCCTTTTTTTTCTCCATTGCTCCAGTCTTCATGGCCCTTACTTACTTCATGGATTCTCAGGAATACCACAGGGTTCTGTGGTATGAAGCCATTTAGAGAAACTGGTAGCCCGGGCCTTTTTTTTTTTTTTTTTTTTTTGTCCTAGCTCGGTCTTGCCCCTGAAAGACACCCTTCTTTGAGGTCCCTGTCTTGGTTTCGTGCACATGGCCTGCCTATCTTCATTTCCTTTGGGAGTGGTGGAAGTGTTCTTGTTGTTCGCCTTTGTGTGGTTGGGTTTTTTCCCATTTTTTTTCTTTTATCTGGGTTTGAAAGCTGACCCCCGACACCTTCTAAAACAAAACACATCTCGTTTTTTCCCTGTAGACCAGGGTATAAACCACAGGTGTGCCCGCTCCACCACGAAAGATTCCGCTTTGCCCTTTACCCCAACTTTTCTGCGGGACCCAAGCCGTTTTAAGGCAGGTGGGGGTCAGGTTGTCGATTTGGAGATTTTGATTGGTCATAAATTAAGCCATTTTTCTGCCTTGTGCTAAAGTATCAAAGCAATGGATGTTTTTCCTTAGCTTTTAAAAACACTTTTTAAAACACCCAAGCCCTCATTCTGACTACCCTTTGGGCGAGCAAAACTGGTCAATTTTTCCCTCATTTTGCCGCTTTCCGCAGTTTTAAAATTCAATTTTGTAATAACTTTTCAGGAAGTGTCCAGTTTGCAATTTGTTTTTCTATATTTGAATAGTTTTATTTTTTTGCAATTAAATATATGTCGATAACAAAAAATTTCCCCCAAGTCAGTGGGGACTCATTATGTGGTGGAGCTTACAACTGCTCATTAACAATTTTGCCAAATAATTTACTCTAGGAAAGAGAGACGAAAATGTCCTTTTTTAAAAAAACCTTTTAAAAAAAAAAGCCCAAAAAAACAAACAAAAACATGCAAAGTATTTGGAATGATGAAATCCAATTTTTTTTCCATCCCTCACCCCAGCAAAAAATTTTAAGGGAATGGGGTGGGGGGAGTGACGGGGGTGGTGGTTGGTGGTTAGGGGGGTGGAGAGGGGGGTGGGTGAGGTTTCCACCTATCACAACCCCAACAGCCACACCTTTAAACAGAAACAAGGATTCCCGTTGAGGGGATTTTCCCCCGGGATTAACATCAGGCTGACTCCCCTCTCCCAAAACTTCTTCCGATGGGCCCATAAACTGAGGCCCCATGTCAAACCAAGGGAGAACAAACTTGCGCCCATGTCAAATCCCCGTTCACTTTTTGTAAGAGTAAAATCAACATGTCCGGTGGGAAACAATGAAAAAAATTTACAAAATGCATACACACGGGGACTGATGTTTAAAAAAAAAAAACATGAGTGCTTATTCCGTTCCCCCCAAAAAAAAAAAAGAAAAAATTTAAAAAAATGAATAAAATAATTTTTTTTTTAAAAAATACATCCAAATAAATTATTGTTTATTTAGTTTTCAGTCGATTTGACTCAACCCACAACTTAAAAAAAAAACCCCGAAATAAATTTCATGTGTTCTTATGTATAAATATGCCTTTTTCCGGGGACAGTTTTGAAATTCAAAAAATTTGCATTGTGACTTCAAAGGGTGTACAATACAGTAAAAAAATACAATGAATTAAAAATATCGAAAAACCATTTTAATCATGGCAGTTTTTTCTTTGTGAAATTCAGGCTGCTTTCCCCGTAGAGAGGAGTCGTAACAAGGCAAACACCACCCCCCATTTTTTTTCTTTTCTTGTCCTGTGTGTGTGTTTGTTTCCCCCAATAGTCTTCTGTGCTCAATGCATTATTCTATTAAATGCTGTATTGTACGGGGACTGCACTCTACAAAAATCTAATTAAACAATTTTTTGTACAGTGCCGGCAACCCCCGTGCAAAAACCCCCAAAACAACAAAATTTTGTACATACAGTACAACATAAACAACACAATACAAACAATAATTTTTCAGTACAAAAAAAATACAACCCCCAAAACAATTCAATATAATGCAATGCAAACAAAAAAATGCAGTACAATACCAAAACAATACAACCCCCGCACAATACAACACAACAATACAATCCCAAAAACCATTTAGTGCAATACAATACAATATTTTGCAATACAAAAAAAACACAATCCCAAAACAATAAAATGTTTTTCCAATAAAAAATTTAAGCAATACAACACAACACAATACAGCACAGCACAATACAACACAACATGACGCCCCCCAAAATAAAATCCCCAAAAAACCCCAAAACAGTACAATTCGAAAACAATAACAAAGACTGAAAAAAAGGGGGAACCCAAAAATTTTTCAAAAAGGGGGTTGGGGGAAACCCCCCCCTTTTTAAAAGTCATACAAAAAGTTTTTTGCTTTTTCCAAAATTTTTTTTTAGATATTTTTTGTTGCTTTAATTAATTTTGTTTCCTGTTGTTCCCCTTTAAAAAGATGAAGCCTTTTTTTATCAGCATTTTCTTGCAACGTGGTGTGTGTGTTGTGTGTGTGTGTGGTGGGTGGTGGGTGTGTGTGGTGTGGTGTTGTGTGTTGTGTGTGTTTGCGGTGCGTGTAGTGGGGATATGTGTGCGTCCCCTGCGTGTGGGGTTTTGGGGCTTTTTTTGGGGGTTGGGGTGTTGTTGTTTGTGGGGCCTTTTTTACTTTGGGGAAGGGGGGGCCCTCAGAAAACTTATTTTTTACATACAAGTAATTTTATTTTTTTAAAAATGTTTTATAAAACTTTTAATTTAACAGAAATTTTTTTTTTTTTCCCCTTGTGTTTATTTGTCCCAAAAAATCATATTTTATCTTTAAAAAATTTTCAATTTTCCCCCTTTTTTTAGTTTTCCACAATTATTCTGTTTATCAAAAGGGTTTTTTAGAGTAAAATCAAAATTTTATAAAATTTTAATTTTTGGGAAATGTGCAGTTTTTTTATTTTTAAAAGGGGTCAAATAAAAATTTTCTCTCTCTGTGTTTAGTTGTGCACACTGTTAGGTTTTTTAGAGTGAGTAATGATTTAACATGTAGGGGGCAGTTTTTTCAATTGAGGAAAAAAATTTATTTAAAGGGGTGGGGGGGTTTTTAGATATAGCAATATTTTTTATGTATAAAATTTTTTTTTGTCTAGTGTTTTTTTTGGGGCCAAAAATTTGAAAATTTAAAAATGCATTTTTCCTAAACGTGAAGTAAGCTATCTCGCTTTGAATCGGGGGTGGGGAAAATTTAAATTTTTATTTAACTTCTTTTTTTAATTTTTTGAAAAAGGAAAACACCCCACCCCTTTTTACTTTCAAAAACCCCATGTGGGGTTTTTTTTTGTAAAAATTTTTTTTCCATTCCCCCCCCGCACACAATTGTGTGTGGTTGGTGTGTTTGGGGTGTGTATGTGTGTGTGGTGTGTTGTGTGGGTTTGTGTGTGTGTGGTGTGTGTGTTTGTTTGTGTGTCTGTCTGTCTGTCCCCTCCGTCCCCTCGTCGTCTGTCATGTCCCCTGGGCCCCGGGCAGTGTCCCCTTAAAAAATTTTAAGGGGTACAATTTTTTTCATGTAATTATTTTAAAAACTGATGTTAAGGTTTTGGGGTTTTTTTTACGGGGGAAATTTTGCATAAATAAGCATACAATTTTGGGAAAGAAAACCCCCCTATTAGCTTTTACCCACACACCCACAACCCCCCCACACACACACACACACACCCCACACCACACACACACACACACACCCACACACATCACACCCACCCACACAAAAACACACACACACAAACCCACACCAAAATTTTTCTATTCGATAGCATTTTTTTTTATAAACATCTTTTTTTTCCCCCAGGGTTTTTCACAATTTTTGTTTTAGCTTTAAAACCCAAAGGTTTTTTTTCAAAAAAATTACTATAAGCTCCAAATTTAACCCCAAAAAAAACCTAAAAAATAAGATAACTTCGAACAACCCCTTTTTTTTTTAATTTTTTTTTTTTATAAAGGGAAAAAAGTTTAAAAGGTTTTAATTTTTTTCCCCCATGGATACCGCCGGGGGGTTAATAAAATTTTTTTTTTTTTGGGGGACTTTTAGGGGAAAAAATACCACAAAGCCCCTTTTTTTGGGGTTTTTTCCCCCCTTTAAAAAAATGCCAAACAAAATTGAGAAAAAAAAATAATTGAAAATACAAGGAAGCCCCTTTTTTGAAAATTTTTTTTTTTTGTTGAAATTACATGGGGTGCTATACAAAAGAAGGTAAACTTGGGGTTTTAAAAATTTTTTTTAAAAATTTAAAGGGGTTTTTTTTGGTTTGTTGCGGGGGTTGCTTTTTTCTTTAAAAACCAACAAATTAAAAAAAAAAAAAAAAAACATGAAAGGGAAATGGTGGGTAGGTTTTTTAAAGAAGCCATAGGGGTTTAAAAAAACATGTGTATGAAAAGGAAGGAAACAGACATGGTTAAAAAAGGGCAAAGCCTGTCCCCATTCCTTTTTGGATGCCACAACACACCCCAAACCCCCCCACAAAAACACACCAAAACACGCACGCACGCACGCACCACGCACGCACCACACACCACACACACCACACACACACACACACACACAAACACACACACCCACACATGCGGACGGGAAAAGCCGGGGGTCAAACATTGCACTCCCAATTTGACAACCCGGTTCGATTTCCCGCTGAGGGGTTTTTCCCCCCCTGGAGTTAAAAAACGTGCCGTTCACTCTCCCAAAAAACTTTCCCGGATGAGACTTCAAACCGAGGCCCGTGTGCCAACACACCCGAACATCTTGCGCACATGTTAAACCGTTTCCGCTTTTTTCAAAAAATAGGCCATCATGTGCCGGGGGAACAGTTTACATTTCAAAACGCATACACCCAGGGACTGGATGTAAAAAAAAGCACAACAGATTTTTCCATTATCCTCGACATAAAAGAATCAATCAATCAATCAATCAATCACCTCTCTCTCCCTCTCTCTCCCTCTCTCCCTCTCTCTCGCTCTCTCTCTCCCCTCTCTCTCTCTCTTTCACCTCTCTCCCCTCCTCTTCTCTTTCTTGTCAAAAAAACTCTGATAAATGGAATTTTAAAATAAAACAGAAAATTGTACACCCGAAATCAACACCAGGCCTATTAGCACAGAACTGAGCAAGAAAATGCATTACTGCCAAGATGAAGATTTTCTAATCGCCCGTTTCGGGCCCCCTTGTACTGTGTGTTGTTATCTACCAAATTTCCTAGATCGGCAATTTGCAAGGGGTTCGTCTGTAAGAGAGAAGCATTGCACACAACACACACACACACACCACACACCCAAAAAAAACCCCACACAAACACAACACACACACACCACCACACACACACACACTCACACACACACTAACACACACACTACACACACACACACACAAACACACACACACAAACCACACACACACACAACACACACACACACACACACACACTACAACACACACACACTACACACACACACACACACACACACCACACTACAACACACACACACTTACAACACACACACACACTACACACACACACTACACACACACACACACACTACACAAAAACACACCACTACACCACACACACACACACACACACAACAACACCCTCCCACACACACACACACACCAACACACAGTGACAAGGAATAATACAAGCTGTCTACTTCACAGGTCACACAACATCCTTTTTGCCTTCATGGGGTGTGTAAAGACGGGTTTCCCCCTTCACACACCACCAACAAACCTAACACCACACCAATACCTAGGGGTGAAAGAAAAAAAGAAAACTGTTTTTGGTTTACTTTCCCCTGTTATGAACAACAACAACAGCAACAAAAAAGTAAAAATAAAAAAATAAATAATAATAATCATAATAATAATAAAATAAAAATAAAAAAATAAATGATATGAAGATTGGAATTGATGATGATGATGATAGATATAATAATAAAAAATAATAAAAAATAATAATAATAATAAAATAATATAAAATAATAAAAAAATACATGGAATATATAAACGCTATATCTTGCATAAACAAATAAAGGGCTGCATTCAATCAATTTTTTTGACCAGCAGCCACAAAATTTACATTTTTAACCGAAGTCCATTACACACACAGCCCCACAACGACACCAGAACCACAGACACACAGCCCCCACAGACACACAGACACACACCACACACACACACACCACACACACACACACACACCCACAAAACACACACTAATATCAGTGATATTTAGGATTTTCATTGGAATAGGCGGTTAAAAGAAGACACACACTAAAAACACTTCCATTAACAGACCTTAAACTAAAAGAAAATACACACACACACACAAACCCCCACACACAAAAACCCCACCACACCACACACCCACACCAAAAAACACCACACACACCCCCAACACACACACCACACACACACACCCACACACGGCAAACACTTTGCAGGGGGGTGGGTGGATAAGTCGGCTGTTGAAGCAGGGGCAGAAGATGAAACAGAAGGGAAATCTTAGTTTGAAACAAGTGTGCGTGAGGTTGGATTTGAAATTGTCAATAGGCTTTTAACAAAGGGGGAGAGGGAGATCAACCAGATCAAATGGACCAGAAACAGAGAAAGAGCGAAGGCCAACGGGGGGATTGATTGAATCAGGTATTTTTTAAAAACCGAGGGTGTCTGCAGCAGAGCAGAGGGAACGAGAAGGTGACGGGGAAAAACATTCCCCAGGGGTAGGGAGGGGGCGTTTTGGGAAGACATTTAAACAAGAAATTCTGGGTCTTATAGTTTTTCTCTCTTGGCAAAGGCATCCGTGGAAAAAATTGCAAGAGAGGAGTAATTGCTCAATTTTTTTCAAAAGAGGACCAATCGAGCAGTTATCCCCAAATCAATGTTTTTCCATCACAAAAAAGTAGACATTTCAGGAAATTCCTGTGATTAACCCAATTCAGTTTTCCACAAAAAATTAGAACCCACAACACATCCATCACACACATGTCACACAACAGACTTTTCTATGGATAAACCTTCAGGTCAATCTTCAATTATAGATAACATGGCCAGCACAACAGACTTTACTCTGGATATAACCTTCAGGTCAATCTTCATTAAGATAGAAACCCGGCTGGCTCAACAGACTTTAGTATGGAAAATCCTTCAGGTCAAACTTCATTATAGCCAGAAAAATAGACTTTACGTGGAAAAACCTTCAGGTCATCTTCATTATAGCAAGCACAACAGACTTTACTATGGATAAACCTTCAGGTCAATCTTCATTATAGACATGACCACACAACAGACTTTACTATGGAAAAACTTTCAGGTCAATCTTCATTAGGACCCCTAGTCACTGAAAGTGTAAAACGTCTTTTGGCCACTTGTGTCACCTTTCCTATGTGGTTTTTAAAAGATGAAATTGAAATGGGCAGGGGCGGATTCCGAAGCTGTGACCTTTACACAAACTATTTTAATCAGGGACAACCAATACCCCCCCAAACCCTCTCCACCCCCCCCCCCCCCCCCTCCCTCAAAAAAAAAATCAGGTAAAAAAGGGAATGCATAGACTATGACGTGATATGTCCTATCAGATATAACTCTACAAATCTACACCTCTCCCAAACTGCAGAAGGTGTTGCTTAAAAAAAGGGCACAAACGAAACACTATAAAAGAGCAATAGCTCTCTCTCTCCCCTCTCTCTCCCTCTCTCTCTCTCCTCTCCCCCTCTCTAGTTCCTTTTGAGTTCATTTTGTTGTCATGATTGTAACAATGTTGTAGCTAAATATCTTTGGGTGGTTTTTCTTGGTTTGTTCATTGTTTATTTCATTATGTTCTTTTGTTTGCTCTTTACTATTAACGCTTTCTTTTTCTTTAATAATCAAACATTTCTTTGTGATTTCTGATTTTCGTCTTCTTAATGATGGCATTTTTATTACCTTATTAATATAGTGTCCTTATTATTTTTGTTGTTTGGTACTGCGTATAGTTTTAACTGTTTTTGTATCTTTTTATCTTGAAAGTTATCCCTGAAAAAGGGGAGGGACTGGGTTAAAAAAGCACCGAGTGCTTATCTATTATCCTCGAAAAAAAGAATTGCCTTTCCTTGCCTTGCCTGCCTCTCTCTTCCTCTCTCTCTCTCTCCTTTTCTCTCTCTCCTCTCTCCTCTCTCTCTCTCCCCTCCTCTCCTCTCTCTCTCTCTCTCTCCTCTCTCTCTCCTCTCTCTCTCTCTCTCTCTCTCTGTCCTGTCTGTCTGTCTGTCCCGTCTGTCTGTCTGTCGGGCTGTCTCTCTCTCTCCCCTCTCTCTCTTCCCCTCTCCTTCTCCTCTCTCCTTTTCTCTCTCTCTCTCTCCTCTCCTCTCTCTCTCTCTCACTCTTTCTTTCTGGCTGTCTGTCTCTCTAAACTTTAAAACTTTTCTCATTCTGTGTGTGCCTGTTTGTTTATTTAAATTTATTTAATTATTTTTTATTTTTTTCTTATTTTTTTATATCGAGGATAATGGATAAAAACACTCGTGTGGTTTTTTTTCATCCAGTCCCCTGTGATGCTTTTGGTAAAGTCATCTGTTTTCCCAACCCGGGCCCCGATGGCCAACTCTTAAAAAAAGCGGAAAGGGGTTTCACGGGGGCAAAAGGGTTTTGGTGCATTCACACCGGGGGCCCGGGTTTTTAGTATCACGGAAACACTTTTTTGGGGAGGGGT
>JASPKP010007619.1:0-7500 GCA_030674155.1 Stramonita haemastoma
CAAATCTGGGCCATCAGATCTGGTGTGCAACGCTCCAGCTACTAGGCTATCTCGTCCTCCAGTGGAGCTAAAAACAAGAATGTACCAATGGCATTGTGTATTGGCTTGGAGTGAGTGAAGGGGAGGAGTAAAGCTGAATGATGATGATGATGATGATAATAATGATAATTCTGATGCTGACCAGGAAACAACTACAACAATGATGATGAAGAAGGTGGTGTTGATTATGATGATGATGATGAGTATGTGTGCGTGAGTGAGTGTGTGTGTGTGTGTGTGTGTGTGTGTGCGTGCGCGCGTACGTGGATGTGTGCGTGTATGTGTGAGTGTGTGTGTATGCGCGCGTATGTTTGCGTTTGTGTATGTGTGTATGCATGTGCTTGCGTACAACGCGTGTGTGCATGCATATGCGTGCGTGTACGCACGTGTGGCCTCGAATTCCTTCAGAACCCCGTGCGTATCACGGGTGTGTGACCCTGGGCCAAGTGATCTACGTGATGGGCGGCTTCAATGGACTGGAGTACTTCAACAGCTGCCGAAAGTTCTACCCCAAGATCCTCCGCTGGGAAGAAGCCCCGCCCATGAACTCCAAAAGGTCTCTCTCTCTCTCTCTCTCTCTCTCTCTCTCTCTCTCTCTCTCTCTCCTCTCTCTCTCTCTCTCTCTCTCTCTCTCTCTCAAATCATTTGGTTTTGCTTGTTTTGAGGGGGCGGGATAGCTAAGTGGGATAGCTAAGTGGTCAGAGCGCTTGCTTTCCCCAAGTCAAGTTCAGCAGGGTTGAGCGTGGTTAACAAGTGGATGGGTGACTATTTGTGCACCTTGGCCTCTGTACAGTCCCCCCATTTTCACCCAGCTGTCAATGGGTACCTACCCTCTTTAGGGTCAGGGAAGGCAAAGCAGCAAGGGAGAGGAAATGGGCGCCGCCCTCAATACCCTGGCCCCTAGAGAAGCTGAGGCCTCTGGCATCTCGCTCGCCTACGACTGAATAGGTTATGAACACCTTTACCATTACCTTTTTTTTTTTTTTGGCTTACAAGTACAGTCCAAAAGCTTTGTTGTTTATTGATTTGAGCCAAGCTAACCACCAAAGCCTGTGTGATTTGGGGCAGCAATGATTACCTCCCATGTGGAGAGAGTAGAAGCCCAACGCCTTGTTTCTAAATCGGGAGACATCAGCAATGTTATGATGGGAGAGTGTCTTTATCTATGATGAGCTCTTGGCATAACAACCTGCACTCTCCTGAAGAGAACAAAAACACCACCTTCTTAAGTGGGAATTTTAACTCCCTAAAGGTAAGGTAAGGTAAAGGTGTCCCATAACCTGTGTGGTCGTAGGGGAGCGAGGTGTCAGAGACCTCAGCTTCTCTAGGGGCCAGCATGTTGAGGGCGGCGCCCATCTCCTCTCCCTTGCTGCTTTACCTTCCCTGAGGAGGGAAGGTACCCATTTACAGCTCCCTATCTATATTTATTTATTCTTTTATTTCGAGGATAATGGAATAAGCATATATGTTTGTTTTTACAACCAGTCCCCTGTGTGTATGCAGTTTTTCTAAATGTTGTCATTCCGTTCCCACCGGCACACACTGGCCTACTCTTTTGAAAAGGGGAATGAGTTTTAACGTGTACACAAGATGTTCTGCGTGCATTCGCACACGGAACCTCTGTTTAAAGTCTCACCCCAAAGAATTCTGGGGAAGTGGAGTCGGAACTGATGTTAACTCCAGAGAAAAGGAAAAAAATCCTCTTGAAAGGAATTGGAACCCGGGTTAGCAGATCACAAGGGCATTACTCAAACCACCAGGCTATCCCGTCCTCCTATATGGCAAGACACTTCAAAACAGTCATACACACACACACACACACACACACACACACACACCACACACACACACACACACACACACACACACACACACGCCTCATTCAGTAGCCTATAGATATATTTCCATCCATGCTCACAGTGAATCCCACCAGGTGGGATGAGTGAGTCAGGGTGCAGTCACAGCACACAAATCCAACATCACGCAAGTCAAGAGTGCTAAAATTTAGCGCGCCCCTTCCTTTTTTTTTTTTTACCTAATCCAAGTGTGGTCAGTCAGTTCCTGCTATAATCAGCACCAACTGGCTCAATCTGGGCTGGGATGGGATGGGATGGGATGGGATAATTAGCCGCTGAGAGGAGCTGAAAGTGGGAGGGAAACTTGACAGCTGTGGGTGCATATCCTGGGTGTTGGAACTGGAATAGTGCATGCCTGCTGCAGGTGCTACGTGAGCGCAGTGGGCCTGGGAGGCAAGGTGTACGTGATGGGCGGCTTTGATGGGCACACGAGGCTGAACAGCGTGGAGAGGCTGGACCCCGCCACCAACCAGTGGACCCACGTCATGCCCATGAACCAGCAACGCAGCGACGCCAAGGCTTCGGTCCTGAATGGTGAGAGAGAGAGAGAGAGAGAGAGAGAGAGAGAGAGAGAGAGAGAGAGAGAGAGAGAGAGAGAGAGACAGAGAAGAGTGAGAGAGAGAGAGAGAGAGAGAGAGAGAGAGAGAGAGAGAGAGACAGAGAGAGACAGACAGACAGACAGACAGACAGACAGACAGACAGAGAGTGTGTGTGTGTGAGATACAGAAACAGACAGAGAGACAGAGACAGAGAGAGACAGAGAGAGAAACAGAGAGAGACAGACAGACAGACAGAGAGACAGAGAGAGACACACACACACAGACACAGAGAGAGAGACAGACAGACAGACAGACAGACAGACAGAGAGACAGACAGACAGACAGAGAGAGAGAGACAGAGAGAGCCCATCCTCTCAAGGTACAGGGTACATGCTGGGTATGTTGGGGTCTTTGTAACCTGCCGAACGATGGCATGAATAACGGGATCTTTAACGTGCATATTTAACCTTCTGTATGTGTATATATTTTATACGCAAATGGAATCAAGACATGGGCAGGTCGGCACAAGAAATGGAACCAGGAAACTGTAAAAATCCCTGCCCCCTAATTCACTAGATGCTGCTGCTGCTAAGATTCGAACCCACGACTTTCTGGGCACACATGATGAAAATCAAACGCTCAGAATATCTGCTATGGCACCAGTTGTTGAAAAGACTGACAAATACAGAAACTGTTTATTGAACGAAGAGGGAGGGGGGGGGGGGGGGGGTGGTTGGATGATCATGATAGTCACAAAACTGTAACAGCTTATGTATTGAACTGTACACAGCGTGCAAATTCTACATCACTGTCAAGAGGGCTAAATTTAGCGTGCCCCTTCCTTTTACATAGTCCAAATGTGGTCAGTTCCTGCTATGATTATCGCCAGATGGCCCCAGCTGGGCTGGGCTGGGATGGAATGGAGAGCAATGCTGAGAGGAGCTGAAAGTGGGGGTAAACTGACAGCTGTGTGTATTGTATTGTATTGTTTTGTCTTGTATTGTATTGTATTGTATTGTCTTGTATTGTATTGTATTGTATTGTATTGTATTGTATTGTATTGTTTTGTCTTTTTTTGCATTGTTTTTGGGTTTTATTGTATTGTGCAGCACTCGACATTCGAACGTGACAGATTTCTCTGCGTGAAATTTGGGCTGCTTGTCCCAGGAGGAGAGCGCATGGCCACAAAAGCAGCGCCACCCATTTTTTTTTAATCCCCTATTGGCATAATTATAAGCCCTATGTAGACTATTTGTTTCCCAATCGGAGTGGATAACCATGTATATATAGGCCTAATCACACACACACACCACACACACACACACACACACACACACACACACACACACACACACACACATATATATATATATATATATATATATATAAATTATATATATATACACACACATACATGTACATATATACATATATATATATATATACATATATACATATATACATATATACATATATACATACATACATACATACATACATACATACATACATACATACATACATACAAACACACACACACACACACACACACACACACACACACACACACACACACACACACACACACACACACACACACACACACACACACACACACACACACACACACACACACACGCACACACACACACACACACACATAATCAAAGACTCTCCTTTCTCTCCTCCTCCCTATGTGGACGGGATAGCCTGGTGGTCAGAACATTGGGCTCGCAATTTGACGACCCGGGTTCGATTACCGTTCGAGGGGATTTTTTCCCCTGGAGTTAACATCAGTACTGACTCCCTTCTCCCCAAAAGTCCTTCGGATGAGACTATAAACCGAGGCCCCGTGTGCCAACGCACTCAGAACATCTTGCGCACACGTTAAATCCTGTTCCGCTTTTCGTAAGAGTAGGCCATTGTGTGCCGTTGGGAACAGATGAGAAGATTTACAAAAATTGAATACACACGGGGACTAGATGTAAAAAAAAAAAAAAAAAGCACACGAGTGCTTATTCTATTATCCTGGATATAAAAGAATAAATAAATAAATAAAATACTTCTGGCTTCCCCTGTTTGCATTGGTGCCGTGCAAGGCAAAATCTACATCTGTGGAGGCTTCAACGGTCAGGAGTGTCTCAACACGGCCGAATACTATGACTCCGAAACCGGCCAGTGGACCATGATCTCGCCGATGCGAAATCGCCGCAGCGGCGTAGGAGTCATCGCTTACCACGGCTGTGTGTACGCCCTAGGTGGCTTCAACGGCATCACGCGTATGAATACGGCGGAACGATTTGACCCCTCCACACAAACGTGGGCCACCTTGCCGGAAATGTACAGTCCCCGCAGCAATTTTGCCGTTGGGGTGAGGTGTGTGTGTTTAGGGAGGGGAAGGAGTATGTTGATGGTGATGAGTATGATGAGGGTTTATTTATTCATTTATTTATTTGTTCTTTTATTTTGAGGATAATGGATAAAGCACTCATGTGCTTTAAAAAAATTGTTGTTGTTTTTTTTACACCCAGTTGCCGTATAAATGCTGGGTATGTTAGTGTTTCCGTAGCCCACCGAACGCTGAAATGAGTGATGGGATCATTAATGGTCAGAACATTGCGCTAGCAATTTGACGACCCGGGTTCGAGTCCGGTTGAGGAGATTTTTCTCCTGGAGTTAACATCAGTGCTGACTCCACTCTCCCCAAAAGTCCTTCGGATGAGACTTTAAACCGAGGCCCCGTGTGCCAACGCACGCACACGTTAAATCCTGTTCCGCTTTTCGTAAGAGTAGGCCATCGTGTGCCGGTGGGAACAGATGACAATATTTACAAAACTGCATACACACGGGGACCAGATGAAAAAAAGCACATGATTGCTTATTCTGTTATCCTCGATATAAAAGAATAAAATAAAATACAAATAAAATAACGTGCATATTTGATCTTCTGCATTGTGTATGTACATGAGGGGAATTAAGGCACTGGCAGGACTGCACTTGAAGTTGACCTGGGAGATCGGAAAAGTCCCCACCCTTAATTCACCAGACGCGGCCGAGATTCGAACCCACGACTTCATGACCCACAGGATTGCAGTCGAACGGTCTTAACCACTCGGCTATCGCGTCCGTCAAATGATGAGAGAGAGAGAGAGAGAGAGAGAGAGAGAGAGGAGAGAGAGAGAGAGAGAGAGAGAGAGAGAGAGAGGAGAGAGAGAGAGAAGAGAGGAGAGAGAGAGAGAGAGAGAGAGAGAGGAGAGAGAGGGAGAGAGAGGAGAGAGAGAGAGAGAGAGGAGAGAGAGGGAGAGAGAGGGAGAGAGAGAGAGAGGGAGAGAGAGGGAGAGAGAGGGAGAGAGAGAGGGAGGGAGAGAGAGGAGAGAGAGAGAGAGGGGGGGGGAGAGGGGGAGGGAGGAGAGAGGAGAGAGAGAGAGGGAGGAGAGAGAGAGAGGGAGAGGAGAGAGAGAGAGAGGAGAGAGCGAGAGAGGAGAGAGAGAGAGGGGGACGAGAGAGAGAGACAGAGACAGAGAGAGAGACAGAGACAGAGACAGAGAGCGACAGACAGAGAGAGAGAGAGAATATCTTCAGATTGCACTTATGTGAAACAAACCCAACTAAAAATGATATTATATTATATATGTATTACCATTATTTGCAAGAACCCATTCTTTGTTTACCACAATACTATGAATAGAATAATTATGTACTGGGACTCCCTCATCCCACCTGAGAGCCACTGTGGTACCATAGGTAGGCCTACACACTCGGTGAGAGGTTTGCATCCTGACAACCTCAACATAACAATTTAAAGCATAAAAACATTTTACTGTACTCCTTAGCTGTCAGCTCACAACACTTAACTGACAAACTTATTAGCGTTGCTCGTCGGCATGGCAATGCTATTCTCTCTGTATTCTTTCTGTCAACACATTTTTAAAAAATGACGTGCTGAAATAGCATGAGAATAATTATGACGATGATCTTCATATTGAATATCAGCAACCTCAAAATGCAGTTTTTTTTAAATGCAGCAGTTAATTAAAACTGATTGTCGTGTTGGAGTTGTCCTGACAGAAACTACTGTAAACTCCTTTACTGTAAATTGCTGTAAACCCCTTTTGAAATGTCACCCACAGTGCTTTATACACACTTCGTGTAGCAAGGAGCAGAGCGAATTGTGGAGTCTACTATTCTCTGCTGTAATGACACACGGTGCCTTCTTTTGTATCAGGAGGTTGTATTGTAGTGCTCGCGTACCCGTGAGTGAATCGCGTACCCGTGAGTGAATAGCGCCGACAGGCCAATAGAGTGTTTTTGTAATCCAACTCCAAAGACTGGTAGAAAGAAGCATAGGGGGGCAAACATCTGGGTCAGCTCGCGCCAGCTTATTTATTTACGGATCCTGAAATAAATCCTCTTGAAAACATTTCGTTACTTTTTTTTTCTCTTTTTATTTCTGTCCCAGCTGAAAAGTTGTTCTGTTGCATGCTACGAAAAGTTGTACTCTGGTCAAAGCTTGGTTCTTGTTCTTGTTCTGGTTCTTCTTGTTCTTGTTGTTGTTGTTGTTGTTGTTGTTGTTGTTATTGTTGTTGTTGTTGTTGTTGTTGTTGTTGTTGTTGTTCTTCTTCTTCTTCTTCTTCTTCTTCTTCTTCTTCTTCTTCTTCTTCTTCTTCTTCTTCTTCTTCTTCTTCTTCCCCTCCTCCTCCTCCTTTTCTTCTTCTTCTTCTTCTTCTTCTTCTTCTTCTTCTTCTTCTTCTTCTTCTTCTTCTTCTTCTTCTTCTTTTTCTTCCTCCTCCTCCTCCTCCTCCTCCTCCTCCTCCTCCTCCTCCGTCGTCGTCGTCGTCGTCGTCGTCGTCGTCGTTGTTCCTTTAATAGATGGGCTAGTAGTGCCTGATATTCTCCTGTGCTTGTAACTCTGCATGTCTGCCTGCTGGCCTCAGCCAGTACAATCGGATTGCATGAAATCTTCTGAAAAAAAACACATAAAAACATACCAAAGATGCCAGAAAATATTTATCAAATTAGCTTAAAAAAAACAGGAGAATGGACTTGAAAGGCAGAAAATGAGAGAG
>JASPKP010007620.1:0-12564 GCA_030674155.1 Stramonita haemastoma
ATGTGTGCCCCCGTCCACCCCCTTCTTTTTTTTACTGTTACACAGCAACGACATTTTTTACATTTTTTGGTTTTTTCTTTACCTATTTGACCTTTCCACGGGTCAATTTTGTTTTTTTGTTTTTAAAAATCTGGGATTAATATTTCTCTTTTTTGCCGGGGGAAGGGGGGCGGGATTTTTTTTTGGGTTCGGTTCGGTAAAAAAAAAAAACCCCAAACAAAAAAGGGACAATACAAAATAATACAAAGCAACACACCACAACGCAATACAAGGCAACCAAAGGGAATTCGTGCAATACAAAACAAAACATAACAACAGTCGTTCAACCGTAACATTTTGGCGTGTGATGTTTAGGGCGAACTTTAGAACCTTTCGGTTTCGCTGTTTTCAATCTTAAAAACCCTTTTTTGGGTTTTCCGCTTTTTCAAACATAACAACCTTTTGGTTTCTGCTGTTTTAAAACACAAAACCTTTTAGTTTTAACTTTTTAGAACCCACAGCAGAACTGATTTCTCAAGAAACCCCGGGGACATATGGGGAACACCCATTTGGAGTTAACCCCGCCCTTCAACAGCTCCCGAGGTCGCTAAAGGCATCCGTCCCTGAGAACGGGAAGGTGGCACGTTTAAATTTGCATACTTTCCTGAAGCACTTACGCCAACAATGGCTAAAACCGACGCAATACACACATCCAACGAAAAACCGCGAAGGTGGAAGTTGTGTTTTGGTGTGGTGTGTGTGGTGTGTGTGGTGGTGTGTGTGTTGTTGGTGGTGTGTATGTGTGTGTATTGGGGTGGTGTGTGTTGTGTGTGTGTGTGTGTGTTGTGTGTGTGGGGGTTTTTTTTTGGGGGTATTGTGGGGTTGGGAATCAATAAATTAAATTTTTTTTTTCCAAGGGTACTTTTCAGTAGCCGATTTGCTTTTTTCCATCAAGCCACAATGTGTGTGTGTTGTGTTGTTTGGTGTGTGTTGTGGTGTGTGTGTGTTGTTGGTGTGGGGCGTGCGCGTGTAATATCACTAAAAGTACCAATAACAAATCGCCTGCTCTGCTTTCTTCATACCCCTTTGCTCCCGTCGTTTGTCCCCAAAATTTGTCCCCGCCATCACACACACACACACCCACACACACACCACACACACACACACACACAACCCCGCGCGCGCGCGCGCGCGCGCCCCGCCCCGCAACACCAGCCACCACACACATACACCCTGGGGGGAATTCTGCTTTAAAAATACCTTTTTTGTCACAAATCACAAATAAATCAAAACAGTTCAAAATG
This sequence comes from Stramonita haemastoma, assembly GCA_030674155.1. Lineage (NCBI taxonomy): Eukaryota > Metazoa > Mollusca > Gastropoda > Neogastropoda > Muricidae > Stramonita > Stramonita haemastoma. The sequence continues at coordinate 1,284 of JASPKP010007620.1, forward strand.
TTTGCGGGAAAGGGCCCGAAGGGATTATTTTTTCTTGCGGGTAACGACCTTTAAAACCCAAATTTTTTTTTTTTCTTTTAAATGTTACCACTCTAAAAAATGCACTCTACCCGCAAAACAAACCCCTTTTTCTCTCCCCTCCCCTTTCTCTCCTCTCCCCCATCCCCCTCCTCTTCCCCTTTTTCCCCCCCCCTCTCTCTCTCTCTCTCCTGTGCGCGCTCGTGCGTATGCAAGTGCGTGTGGCAGCCTGTGTACGTGTGCGGCGCAAAGCTTTGTGTAGTTAAAGTGTGTGAGTGCCTGTGCCCGCGCATTCATGGGTGTGGTGTGTTGTTTGTGGTGTTGGGGCATGCACACGTATTTTTGCAAAACATGGGTGTTTGTAACTTCTACAGTGCAAGTGTGTTCGTTTTTTGAGCAAGTTCACCAAAATGTGTTCATCTCATCCACTTCTCTTCCCCTCTCCCCCTCTTCTCTCCCCCCTCCTCTCTCTCTCTCTTTCTCTCCAAATAATCCTTGTATCTGAAACTTTCTAATAGGGTTTTATGGGAGGAGATGTGTTACATTTACCATCGAAGAGAGCTCTTGTCTGGCTTATCTTCTCTCCTCCCCCCTCCTCCCCTCGTCTCTTTTCTCCTTCCCTCATCTCTCTCCTCTCTCTCTTTTCTCTCCTCTCTCTCTCCATTCCTATTACAGGAGACAAAAAGAAGCAAACAGAAGAAAGAGAAAGGAAAAGGGAAGAAACAATGAAACCTACTTATACCTACGGGCCAAGCTGACCAGGTTTCAGTGACTACGGAAAACAAACAGCCCCGTTTGGTCAGGCCCCACTAGCACTGCAAATGCACAAAGTGTCCCCCCCTGACACACACGCACTGACTATCCCGAAAAAACACAAAAAATGAATAATGAATTGATAAATAAAAGAAAAAAAAAAAGAGGCATTTTTGATAGGGGGGCTCCCCCAGTTAATTCCGGACTTTGTGCCGATGGCAAAAAATCGACACGTGCAAAATGATCACTACGGGGCAGGTAAGTGTCGAAAGGAAGTCACATTAATTTGTCTAATGACTAAAAGTGATATCTCTTAGTCTAGTGACTGGTGGGGGCAGTCACGTCTGGTCTAATCGATAAAACAGTCCCGTTTAGCCAGAAACTGGTGGGAAACATCACGTTTTAGCCCAAAACTTTTGGAAAAATCACGTTAAATCAATACTGATGGAAAAAATCACGTAAGCAGGCATCGATGGAAATATCACGTTTTAGCCAAATATATAGAAACAGTCCACTTTTGTCAGATAAAAAAGGAAACATCACGTAAGTCAATACTATGGGAACCCGCCTAAAGTCAGATAACTGATGGAAACAGCCCCATTTTAGCCAATAATTGAAACAGTCACATTAGTCAGATAAAATAAGGAAACATCACGTATAGTCCCCATATCGATGGAAACAGTCCGTAAAAGTCGAATAACTGATGGAAACAGCACATTATCGATAAATAATGGGGAAAAGCACATTTTTGTCAGATAACTGATGGAAACCACTTTAGGGCAGATAACTGATGGAAAAAGTCCCCCTTTTTTCAGCAATGTTTTAAACACCCTGTTTGTGAGGAAAATGTGGAAACACCCGTTCTGTCAGGGAAATATTTTTAAACAACCAGTCAACGTTCGGTCAGGGAAAAATTGAAAACAACCAGTAACCCAGTCCCGGGGAAATATTGGGAAAAAATCCATCAACATTGGGCAGGTAAATAGGGGGCCTATTGGAAAAAGGGCAAAATTTTGGTTTGGCAAATTTAAAAAAGCCCAATTTTGGCAGATTGCAGCCCGACTCCCGAAACGATGTGACAAGCCAATCCAAGGCCGATAAAACACTTTAAACCCCCCCAGTTATCCCCTCCGCGTAATAAATTCCCCGGGAATTTGGTAAAAAACATGGTCACTGTTGCACAGTTTACAAAAGGGGTTAAGCATAACAAAAAATGGTAAAAAACAGACTGATATGACCCTTTTTTGTACAGTTTCACTCTTAATAAAAAAAAAAGCCCCCGTATTAAAAAAAACTACATGTTCATTTAAAATTACAAAAAATATTATATAATTTAAAAAATATTACATAAAAATAGTCTATTATAACATATATATAATATATACAATACTAGTCATTTATAAAAAATATAATTATAATATAAATATATATATATATATATATATATATATAATAAGCCAACTTTTATGGGTGTGGATTCTGAATTTTGCTAGACATCAAAGTCAAACAGGCCAACATATGCAGACGCATTTTTTCCTATTTTGCCCCTTCCCCCCCCCCCCTTGCTCTCCCTCCCCCCCCCCCTTGCCTTTCCCTTGTCTCTTTTCTTTTCTCGCTCAGTCATCTTTTCATTGTCTCGATGCTTTAACGGGAAAACGTTTTCGTTTCCTTTTCGGTCTTTTGTAGGTTTCTTTTTTATTGTTTGCCTGGTGTGCTTTTTTCTTTTTTTTCTTTAAATTTTTTTTTCATTTTAAACCTGCGAGTGGTTAAATTCGGTATCACTAACAGGATTTATTGAGAAACCCAGCATCTTTAGTGGTTATTATGAAATCAGCACCTTAAACTGGAGTTACTGATGAAATCAGCATCTTTCCCGGAGTTCTGATAAAATCACATCTTTAGAGGAGTTATTTGATGAAGCCGCACCATTATTGGAGTTTTGATGAAATCACCCCATTAGTAAAAGTTTTTGAGAAACCAGCACCATTATTGAGTTATTGATGAAACCGCACCATTACTGGAGTTTTTGATAAAAACACATTTTCCAGAAAACTGAAGCGTTTCGTTACGGGGTTTTGTGAGTCTACATCACTGGATATGTTCATGAATTTTGGGAAGATTTCTGGGTTTATTGAGAATTCATATGAACCGGGGTTTTAAGAAAAAATGACACGTTAAAGTTTGTCCGTTCCTCTCTTTACACTTGTACTAAATCAGTAGTACTTTTTAATACTCTAATAACAAACCGAGAAAAAAAAATTCAGTTTCGAATAGTGAAATAACCCTAAATACAGGATCAAAGTACATCAAACCAGACAGACCAGAAACCGTGCGAGCGCGCGCACACCACCCAAAAAACCCCACACCACACACACACACACACACCCCCACACAACACACACCACACACACACACACCACACACCCCCACCAACACTTTCCAATAATTACATCAAAAAACAAAATGTACATTCTATTTTAAGCCAGATAGGGAAAAGTCACAGCTTTTCGGACAAACGGTCTTCAGTGCATTTTGAAAGATGTAGCGTCTACTATCAAATTTAAAAAAAAAAAAAAGAAAAGGATGGGAGACCATTTCCAAATAAGGGAAGAGAAACCGAGAATCTATCTTTTCTTTTTTCTTTTTAAAAAAGTTGTTTGGCGATTGACAAAAAATGCTAACAAAATGCGACTCCCTTCCCTTCCCCCCTTCCCAAATAAAAACATACATGCCAAGGGGATATTTCAAGCACAGTAAACCACATCTGAAAAATTTTAGGAGATGAAAAGGGTGCGAAAATAGCATTGCTGATTGGAACATTAGTAAATTCTTAGACTTTGTGCATGAGCGAATTGAATGATTTTCACGGGAAAGTTTTAGCTGTTTGTGTTTTTTTGATATTTTTTAAAATTTTTTTGGGATTTGTTCCATAAATCATCCACCGTAAAAAAAAGCTTTGTTTTGTAAAGATTTTTCTGGGTCCGAAATGTTAGTAAAATTATGCCGTGCTCATAAATTTTGTGCGTGCGCCTTGTGAAAAATAACAAACGGGAACCCCCTCTTCACCGTTTCCCGCTGATCACCAAAAAATCTCAATAATTCTCACATTTTTTTTTCCACGGGAAAAAAAAAAAAAAAAGACACGGGAAAAAACCCAAAAAAAAAATCAATCGGCGTTTCTTGTATCCAGCATCTATTTATCTATCCTATACTTTTTCCCTTTTCCTGTACAGACTCCAAAAACCCCAAAGACAAACACCTTACTGACAGAGTGGGCAGGTCACACGCTGGGGGGGACAAACAGTGGGGGAAAATTGCAAAACAAACACAAGTTGCCGGCATCAGACAAAAAGTGGGGCTTCCTTTTACACTGCCCCGCCCCTAAGCATACCTCGGGCTGTCTGTCTGTCTGTCTGTAGGCCTGTGACCCCCGCACGACATAGGTCTGTACAAAAACCCCTTTTGGGGCTCGACTTCCCGAGGGCGATGGGGGGCTGGGGATAATTGAGGTTTTACGCAAAACCCACCTGGGGGCTGACCGGAGAAACCTTTAAAAAAAAATGTGCCCTTTTAGTACGGCAGATTTCCCTGCGTAAAATCGGGCTTTTTTCCCCCGGGGGAGAGCGCGCGCAATAAGTGCAAGGCCACCCATTATTTTTTTTTCTTTTTTCCCCCCTGACCATAAAAACAAAAAAAGTGGAATTTTAAAAAAGTTCACTTGGCAAGCGCGGTTTTTTTTTTTTTTTTATTTTTTTTAAATAGGCTTTTAAAGTATATTTTTATTATTTTATATGCACTTCTGGCCCCACACCACACAGAAAAAACCCCACAAACCTCCACACACACACACACAAAATTAATACACACACACTTACACACACAACCCCGGGGCACCCCCCCCCCCCCCAACCCCCCCACAAAAACACACAAAAGAAAGCACATTTCCCAAAAAACAAAAGAGGCTGCGAAAAAAAAAGCTAGAGGGGGAAAATGTTTAAAACCCTTTTTGGCTGTTTTTGAAATGATTTTGAGCTGCCGGTTACTGCCATTTGCAGCTCCCTCCCCGTCCCCTCATCACTAGCAAAGCAACCAGTCCTGGGTAAGTTTCCCCAGTAAAACCCCTTTCCTTTCCCCTCTAGTGCTCGGGAAATTTTTTCTCTCCACTTGCAATCTATAAAAGTAATTCGGCAATTTTAAAAGCTTTCCCCTTCCCCCATTCACTCTCTCGTCCTCTCTCTTCGCTCTTTCTCCTTTGTGCCATGTACTTGGAGAAATTTGGAAACGATAATAGATGGAAATGTTTCTACTATGATTTACCCTTTCCCCCCCCCCGCCTCAAAAAGTTTTTTATAATGGCCCCCAAACCGAGTACAAAAAACTTTCAGTGTTCAGTGTTCAGTGTTTAGTCCCCTCTCCTCTCTCCCCCTCTCCCCCCTAATCGATCTGTAACCTATGATATTAATCACGACTGCATTGAATTTTAAGTTAGATTTTAACGTCCACTCTCCTCTACCTCTCACGGGGTTGGGCTGCGTGCGGCGTGTGTGTATTGTTGTGTGTGTGTGTGTTGTGGGGGCGTGTGCGTGTGCGCCACGCACGTATCTGCCGCGTGTGTTTTTTTGTGGTGTGTGTGCGCGCCGCGAAATGCACGTACTGCGCGCGTGTTTGTGTGTGTGTGGGTACTGTGTGCACGTTTTTGGGGACGCTGTGCATACGACGCGTGTGCGTAGCACACGCCAACGTGTTTGTGTATACCCATTTTGGTAGGGAAACGCCGAACACATTTGCACAGTCGAAGTTTTAACGCAGGCTTCTTGGGCATCTCTACCTTTCTCTTCACTTCCGACATTTTATAAAGACGCTGAAATCCTCCCCTCCCCCCTTTCCCCCCTCTCCCCCCCCCCCCAAAAAAAAAAAAAAAAAAAAACCCCCCCCCCCCCCCCCCAGTAAAAACACCCAAAAAGTGCTCCCACCCTAAACCCCGGAAAAAAAACTGGCCCCAATGTTTTCCTCTTTTTTTTTTGGGCCCCAAATTTTTCATAAAATTATATAATTTTTTACTTGCCCCCCCCCCCCCCCCCCCCCCCCCCCACAGGGACCGAAACGCGAACCCAAACCCAGCACTTTTGTGATGGGCTGTGCCCACGGTAACTGCCCCGCTAGAACGAACCCACAAAACGAAAAGCCCAAGAAACCCTTTTGGGCCCTTTATCCAAATGTTTTGTAGTGTGTGTGTGGTGTGTGTTTGTGTGTTGGGGTTTTTGTGTTGTGTGTGTGTTTTGTGGTGTGTTTTGCGGTGGTGTGGTTTTAAAAGAAGGGTTTTGGGGGGGGGGGGGGGGGGGGGGGGGAAAGGGGGGAGGCTTTGCATGCGTTTGGGGGGTTTGTGTTTTGAGTTTAAAAAAGGGTGTGTGAAAGAGGTGCAGGGCCGAAGGGGTGTTTGGGGGTGTGGGGTGTGTGTGCGTGTGTGCGTGCGTCGTGTGTGCTTGTGTGTATGTTGGGTGAAAGAGGTGTATGTGGTTTTGTGAAAAGGGGGGTGAAATTTGTGTGTACGGGGGGTGCGAGTTCGGTGTACGAGTGTGTGTGGGGTTTTTTGTGTGGTGATGGTGTTGTGGGTGTGTTGGGTGTGTGTGTGTTGTGTGTGGAAATTTTTGGGTTGGTGACATGTGCGGGTTTGAAGGGGGGAAACAAACCGCTATTCAGTGAAAATCTGGACCATATTGACAATGGCTTTTTTCGCCGGTTAAAGGTCAAAAAACGGGTTTTATCAAAGGTTTAGAACAAAAATTTTCGTTAGAGAAAAAAGGGAGCAGGCAAGAAAAAAATAAAAACACAGAATATAAATTACTTAGGGCTTTATCTCCCGAGTGAAAAGAAACAGAAATTTTCCCATTAGGGCAGGAATTAAGGGGCGTTGTGTGATATAAAAATAAAAAAAATTTATATTTTTATTGTTTTTATTAGAAATTCTTTTTTTCTCAAGGAAAAATTTAAATACGCATTAAAGGCCTTTTTATTTTTTACCCCACCCCCCCCCTTTTATGCATTTTTGTCAATTTTTTTTTTCCCCCACCCGGCACAAAAGGGCATTTTCCCCTTCCGAAAGGGGAGAAGAATTTTAACTTTGAAACCAAATGTTCTGCGCGCGTTTCCCCAAAAACGGGGAAAACCCCTCGATTTTTTAGTTTTTATTTGAGGGGGTGGGGGGTGTGCGCTTTTGGTACTTTGTATGTGCACGGGGTGTTTTTAAAAAGTTTTGGGGTAAAATTTTTTGCCCCCAAATTTTAGCCCCAAAACGTCTTAAAAATTTTAAAACCCCTTTTAAATTTTGCACAAATTGAAAGATCCCATCGAATAAAAGGGGTTTAAAGAATCCCTCCTTGTCTAACTCTTTTTCCAAGGGGTGGAAAAATTCACTTTTTAAAATGACCCAGCTAATAAACCCCTTTTTTCGTCTTCAAAAGTGGGGAAAATTTTACAGAAAATCAAGTGTTTTTGAAAACCCCCTTTTAAAAAGCTTTTTGTCATAAAGATGCTGATGAATCCCCGCTGCCCGGGAGGGCTTTGCTGTAGCCCTTTTGAAAGGATAAAAAAAAAATTTTTTTTTTCATTTGCCTTTTCCCCCTTTTAAATTTTGATGTCGGGTCTGTTTTCAGCCTGCCTAAATAAAAGGAAAGTTAAAAACCGCTTTTTAAATTAAATCAAAAAAGAATAATAAATCTTTTTTTTGCAGGGCAGAAAAAGGGGTATTCTCCTTAAAACCTTGGGAAAGACTTTCCCCTTTTTCTTCTTGGGGAAAGGGGAACAAATTCTCGAAATTTTTAAAGTCTATGGGTTTAACGCCCCAAGGTCTTCCAGATTTTTGCAACAGGTATACAGGCTCTCGTCCAGTTTCTAAATGAGGGCTTCAGAAAGTTCCCCCTTTTTGGAAGGGTTATAAAAGCCTGGTGGTTTTCACTTTTAAATTTTCCTTTGCTACCCTGTCTCAATTTCCCATAATCGGGGGAGTTTTTGGTTTCTTTTACCCCAGCTGCGGGTGGCCTTCAAAAACAAACGAGCTGTCCCGGGTTGTAGGGGGAAGGTATCAAAGGGACCCGCTCCCTTTGCATTGGTTTACCGGGAAAATTCATAAAATTTATTTTTTATTTTTTTTTAAAAATTTCTCTTTTACTTTCCCACCCCGCCTTTTTCTGATTTAAAACCGTTTTTGGCAGATCAGAGTTCCATTTCTCCCCCCCTATCACACTTCGTGCCTTAATTTCTTTGTTCTTTTTAGCTGTTTTTGGTTGTTTTGAAATTCCCCAGCAGGGGGGTTTCCCCTTTTTTTTGCCCCCCCAAGACTTTGGGGCGGGCCTCCAAGGGGCATGGGTCTTTATTTGAGATAAAAGGGAAAAGGTCGCCCACGGGCCCTTAATTCTGTCTGCTTTTTTTATTCATTTCCCTGTAGGGAGTTGGTTTTACCCAAAAGGGTTTTGCTAAAAAAAATTTCTTGGGGGGGTTTTTAATTTTTTCAGGTAAAAGGAAAAAACCAAAAAAATAAAAAATATAAATATATATAATATAAAAAAATAAAATATAAAAATTTAATAAAATTATATAAAAACCCCTCCCCTTTCCAGGGTCACCCCATTTCCCATTGCCCCCAAAGGGAAACGTGGGGGGGGGACATAGAAAGAGGAAAACAGAGATTTTTTTTCCAATGCTTTTAAAAAAAAAAAAAAGGATCCTGGGGTGGCTATTAGGAGGGTTGAGAAGGGTTGGGGGGGTCCCAGTCTTTGATGTTTCAACCCCATGATTTCTTTTGGCGGCCTCTTTTTTCTTTTGGGCCCCCCGGACTGTTCCTGCAGGAGGTTTTTGCGGGGTTTGTGTCTTGGGGTGTACCAAACCACATCGGGCTTTCTCCTTTTTAAATTTGGGGGAGGCAAAGGCTCTTGGGGGCCCAAAACGCCTTTTTTAAATTTTCTTTCACAGGGTTTTGGGGTCTTGTTTTCTTTGTATGATTTTTTTGAGGGGTCTTCTGGGGCACGGGTCCGAATGTTTTCAAAAATTTGACAGCTGTCCTTAATTGAAGTCATCAAAGCCTGTACGAAACGCAGAAAGGGGCCGTTTTTATGAAAAAACCCACGTGGGCGATTTCTTCAAGACCACTTTGGGGTTTTCCCCGGGGGCTCCCTTTTCTCCCCCACCTGTACTCTTAAACCCCCCTTTTCCCGAAAACATCATGACAGAGACACTGAAAAACCACCCCCACTTCCATCACCATTGGTGGAAACCCCTTTTCCCCCCCCCAAAAAAAAAAAAAGGGGGAGCAAAAAAAAAACAAACCCCAAAAAAAATTTTAAAAAACCCGGGGGGAAACCCCGGGGGGAAAAAAAAAAAAAAGGGGGAAAAACCCGGAAAAAAAAAGGGAAAAAAAAAGGGAAAAAAAAATTTTTTCCCCCCCAAAAAATTTAAAAACCCCCCAAAAAAAAAATTTTTTTTGGGTTTTTTTTTAAATTTTAAATTTTTTTAAATTTTCCCCAAAAACCCCTTTAAAAAAATGGGTTTTTTTTTTTTTGGGGGGGGGGGGGAAAAAATTAAAAGGGGAAAAAAGGGGGGTTAAAAATTTTTTTTAAAAAAAAATTTTTAAAAATAAATTAAAAACCAAAGGGGTAAAAAAGGGGGGGAAAAAGGGGGGGTTTGGGGGGTTTTTTTTAAAAAAAAAAAGGGGTTTTTTAAATTTTTTTTTTGTTTTTAACCCCAAAAAAAAAAAAAAATTAAAAAATTTTTTGGGGAAAATTCCAAAAAAAGTTAAAGGGGACACTGGAGAGAAACCCATTTCCAAAATTGCCCAAAGGAAACCAGCCCCCGAAACATCTAAAAAAAAACGGGTTTTTCCCAGGGGGAAAAAATTTAAATTGTTTTAAAAAAAAAAAAGCACCCAAAAAAAATCACCCCCCAAATCAACAATAAACCCGACAAGGGCACAGACTGTATGGCACTAAAAAAACACAAGACACCAAACCAAACACCCGCTCAATGGGCCGAAAGTAAATCCAACTGACAAGGGAAAAGATTCTGACAATGTTAAAAAACGAAACAAAAAAAGGGGGAAAAGAAAAAAAAAGCCTAATGAGCTCTGGAAGGTATGGCGAAAATTTTTAAGTTTTAGGTTTTTTTAATTTTCTGAAAAGCTAAAAAGGGATGACATGCAAAAAATATTTGCAAGTGTTTTATTAAAGAAAAACAAAAAACCGGTACTTTATGACTGACAAAAGGGAAAAAATCCCCTCCCGAAATACCCCCCACACACAACACAAAAACACACCAACCACACGCGCGCGCGCGCACCCTAAAAAACACACAAAATACACACAAAAACCCCCCACAGAGGCAGATCCAACAGGGACGCGTGCTCGTATGTGTGGGTGTCGTCTGTGTTTCGTGCGCTCCCCCGCGCGTGTGAAAAAGTGGGGTGGGGGAGTAAAGTGTTAAAAAATTTTTAAAGTGTTAGTGCGTTTTGGGGGCGCGCCGGGTTTGCCGGGGCACGTGGGGTTTCGTGCACGAGCACGTCGCAAGCCCAAAATGACACAAAAAACATGCAGGGGGAAAGCCCCCCATCCCCTTCTTTCCTGTCACTTTTTGCTCTGGGCCTTAAAAACCCCTTTTGGGTTTGGAAAGTTTCAAAAGAGTGTGTTGCCATACTTTTTCCGGTCTTTTTTTCTCCATCTCTTTCTTAAAAAAACCTGTGTAATTTTTTTACCTTTCCTAGTCTTAAAAAACGGACGTGGGATATTTACCTGTTTCCCGTTTTTAAAAAAACGGCCAGACGATGAACCCGGTCATGTTCTGTCCAATAGGGCCAACCTGACTGACCCGAAAACTAACACACGAACCAACCCAAAATAAAGCTTTCCCTTTCACAATAAGACTTTTGTGTGTGGTGGTTGTGTGGGTGTGGTGGTTTTGTGGGGTGGTTTCGTTTAAGCCCTATCCCAAAAAGCGGTATTAGACAGGGTGTGTGTACCGTGCCAAAAAAATAATATTATTATAAAAATATAATTTAAAAAAATAATATATATTTAAAAATAAAAACGTTGTTATGTTTGGGATGGGGAAAAACGACCAAAACACACACCAACAAAAAACCCACCCCCAGTCAATTGGCCCAAGGGCAGGTTTAAAGGAAAATAAAACCTGGAAAAGTGGCCCGGGAGGGGGTCAAAGTAAAAACAAAAACCCAAAAAAAACAAGGAAATATTACACTTTAAGAAGCGAGAAGAGAATATAAGTATTTTAAATTAACGATTTTTGCGAGAAAAAACAAAAGAAGACAATCCATAAACATTGTGCTTATTTAGAAACTCCCACACCCACACAACACTCCCCACACATACAATAACACAAACCCCCCACACTTAAAACCCGGCGCCCCCCCCACAACAGAAAAACACACACACCACAAACACACCTCAACCCAACCCCCCCCCAAAAACAGAGTACCACATAAGTCCAACAAAACAAGCACTCACAA
>JASPKP010007621.1:0-2500 GCA_030674155.1 Stramonita haemastoma
CCCCTATCCATCCCTACCTATCCCCTATCCATCACTACCTATCCCCTATCCATCACTACCTATCCCCTATCCATCACTACCTATCGGCATTCATATACTCAGTCTTCATACCTATTCCCACAGACCTAAACATCCTAACCACTTTCCCTTCCTAACATCTCATTCGTTAAAATTCTAGCCCCCAATCCTCCCTCCCACCCCCTCCCGGAATGGGGGGAGGGGAGGTTGTCAGTATAAATAGTATGAGAACTTCTGGAAATTCTGTGCTAGGAATTCCCTCATCTTTCTTCTTATGTTTCTGCCTTGTTCCTGTTCTTCCTGTCGTCTCCTAGTCTATTCTCTACCTTGTGGTCCATTTTCCTGCCATTTTTTTTTCAAAAAAGAGACAATTGATAGTGATTCTCTCCTACGCCGAAATCATATACCCTTGGCCTGCCTTGTCAGGTGCTTAACGGCAGCGCAACGCATTTTCGCTCAGATGACAGACAACAGTAGTTGCTGTCAGAGTACAACGACGACGAAAAAGAAAAAGTTCTACAACCACCCCCAACCATACGAGACAAAAATGTTTTGCCATCCTGATAACATGAACCAAGGAATCTACCTGCCATTTGTGTCCACATGAGGGGCCAGGGTTAGAGTAACTGTAAAGGTTAGTTGTAAAGGGTTAGGGTTAGTGTTAAAAGGTTAATATTGGGGTAAGGGTTGTCAGTCCGTTGGCCGGTCTGTCTGCATGCATGCATATGGACACAAGAACAGGTAGACACTATGGTGTGTAGCTTTAGACACAATAGTATAAATTGTTTTTATCACGGGATTAAAATTTTAGCATAGCCAGGGAACGGAGAAGAAAATTTTTTTATCAGATCGTTTTAATTACCAGTCCTTTCAACATGAAAAAAAAATTCTTGGATTTTGGTGTTGGAATTTCCTATAAAGAATTTTCAATTTTCAGCCAAATCATTGAAGATCTTAATTTTTTGAATATTTTGTCTCCCTTTTAAAAAAAATAAAGGAGTACGCCCAAAATAACCCACGAAAGAATTTATCCAAAAAAACCCAAAACACCGCCAAAATTGAACCCGGGAAAACCATGAGCTACCCGACCCCCCCCCCCCCCCCCCCCTTCCCCATTTCCTTCTTATCCCCACTGATCCAAACCTGTATTCTGCCTCCTCCTCCCAACACTCCTTTTCCATTAAAATACATCTACCACAAGTTATGTCCCCTCTTCACTACCACCCATTTCCCGCCTCTACACACACACACACACACACACACACACACACACACACACACACACACACACACACACACACACACACACAATCTCTCTCTCTCTCTCTCTCTCTCTCTCTCTCTCTCTCTCTCTCTCTCTCTCCTCTCTCTCTCTCTCTCTCTCTCTCTCTCTCTCTCTCTCTCTCTCACTCAACGCACGCAGAACACCTTGCGCACATGTTAAAAACCTATTCCCTTTTTCGGAAGTGTATGTCATTGTGCACCAGTGCGAACAGGTGACAATTGAAAAATCCGCATACACAGGGGGACTGGATGTATAAAAGCACACGAGCGCTTATTCCATTATCATCGAAATGACAACAGAAAATTAGAAAATTTATACAACACTTGTGTTTTGTAAATTATGGGGGAAAATTGTCACTGAAAATTCTACACGTCATTTATTTCAACTCGTATATTTTGTTTATACCATGTGCATTTCCGAACGATAATGATATCAATGGTAAATTATCCCATAGCCGTGTTCATAATTCTGTGAAACTTGATTCTACTGTCATCTCTCTCTCTCTCTAAACTTAACATGCTAGAAAACTATTTTTAGAGACTTATGTTTTGTCATCAATTAATTATTGCTCTACACTCTTTGACACTGCCAGTGCAAATACGTTAAAACCTCTTATTAGTAAATAGTTCTATAAACGAGCCCTCAAGGCAGTACTCTTAAAGTCCTCAAGTTTAGTTGAATCTGACTACACAAAATTGGGAGTCTTTCCATTACAAGAAATGCTTGCTATAAATAAAGCATTGTTTATAACAAAATCCTCTATGGGCAAGCTCCTACAACATTGAAATCAACATTCCACTTGAATTCTCGAGATTCAATAAAACCTCAGCGACCCATACCAAGAATTGATCTATTCAAATCAAACCTCTCCTACTCTGGTAGTATGCTCTGGAACATGCTACCATTGACCTTGAAGTGCTTCCAAAGTAGAGAGGTCTTCAAAAGACATATTCATATCCACTTTAATTCCAAAAGACTCTAACCCCTACCCCTCCCCCCCCCAAAAAAAAAAAAACAGAAAAAGAGAAAAAACGAGATAAACATCTTAGTCAATGCCCCTTAATCCATTGCCATTCTTATGATCAACATTCTTATTAAACCTGCGACATCAACTGTAGCCTATATGAAAGCACAGTAATGCATAATTCTAAATAATCTGTAAGCATATTGACTTATCTCCAACCTTCACAGAGTGCC
>JASPKP010007621.1:5000-7500 GCA_030674155.1 Stramonita haemastoma
ACACGTTTTGTTAAATGTATCCCGTTTTCTTCCTATAAGATATTGGTTGGACTGCTGTTGGTGGTGATGATGGTATGTAGGGGTAGGGAGGGGGTTTCTTAGCTTTATTCCCTGATCAGGGCAAGGGCCAGATAAAAAAAAGTATGTAATGCTTACTCTGTAACCCTTGAAAAATAAAGATCATTCATTCATTCATTCATTCATTCATTCATTCATTCATTCATCTCACAGTGCCATATTGTCTTGGTGCCTGGGGGTCTGTAGCCGTACCAAAGTTTGGGTAGGACGGGCCTGAAAACGACTGTTCGGGTCCCTTCTTTGCCCAAAACCGCACCTTTTTGGCCGGGGGGTGGGTATGCGTGCGCGCACGCGCTCGCGCGCAGGTGTTTGTCAGTGTGTTCGTTTGTGTGCGTGCAAGTGGAGGGCACCCTGCACTTGGCTGTGGTGCATGATATGGCTGTATATTGTCCTTATTATTGTGCGCCCTGCTTGGTTTTTGTTGCTTACACTGCAGCAGATGTGCCCGCAGGGTGCCCTCCACATAATGGTTGGTGACATTACATCAGTTACAATGTCACCAACCACTATTTAAGACTTAAGAAAAAGAATCCATGAAATGTCGATAAGCAACTTATGTCAGATTACAATACCTCCATACTTCAGTTCATATTTATATATTAAGAAACTTGTCTTGCTAGTATGTACATACTCTTAGTTTTTTGTGCATTTAAGGACATATGGTTTAATTGAGTCCAAGTAATCAATTTGTTGATATTGTTTTGAAGTTTGAGTGTCAGTCTGTGGGGGTCAGTATCACTACAATAGAGAGATGTGTCATCAGCAAACATTTCACAGCTACAATCTAGAAATAAGGGTAAGTCATTTACATATATTGAGAACAAAAGAATGTGTTGTGTGTGTGTTGTGTGTGTGTTGTGTCTGTGTGTTAGTGTTATGTGTTGTGTGTGTGAGTTGTGTGTGTGAGTTGTGTGTGTGTGTGTAAGTTGTGTGTGTGTGTGTGTGACTGTGTGTGTGTGTGTGTGTGTGTGTGTGTGTGTGTGTGTGTGTTGTGTGGTGTGTGTGTGTGTGTGTGTGTGTGTGTTGTGTGTGTGTGTGTGTGTGTGTGTGTGTGTGTGTGTGTGTGTGTGTGTGTGTGTGTGTGTGTGTGTGTTTTCTGGTCTGCACAGAAACTGCCAGTAGCGCTAATCGATCTGCCCGATCTCCGTACTCAAGACTTTAACATTATTTAAGTATCTTGTACTTGATAACCAGGGTCTTTACCCACCGTTCTGGGTTTTGCCTTATTTTTGTATCCTTACATAACTTTCATTGTTATTTTGTCTATTATGTCAAGTACAGTCAGCCCCTGGCTATCTAAAGATGGTCTCCGCATTGGACATTTGAACATTAATCATGCAGTAAACAAAGTAACAGAGTTTTCATCAATTTTATCGAATTCAGGAAAAAAAATTCACTTATTTGGCTTTTCAGAAACACATTTAACTTCTCACATTTCTGATAATGATATTTCAATACCAGGTTATAAAGTAATCCGCAAAGACCCAACCCATTTCCGTGAAACCGGTTTAGTCATTTATATTCATCAGTGGATACAGTTTAAACGCATTTACAACTTAGAAAATCATAGTGTGGAAACAATATGGATAGAAATTAAAATAAAACATTCCAAACCAATTTTCGTATGTTTTCTTTATAGAAATCCTGCAGAGACTTCAGAGTGGTTCGAAAAGTATTGTTTTATGATGGATGAAATTAATGAAGATTCTAAAGATATTATATTGCTAGGAGACTTTAACATTGATTTATTAAAAACTAATAACAGATGGACACAGACATATGAGTCTTTTAATTTAAAACAATTAATGGCATCACCAACACGTGTTACTGAAAACTCCAAGACTCTAATTGACCATATATATGTTAATAATCAGAATTCCATCACTGAAATAAATGTTCCAATATTTGGTTGTAGTGATCACTTCCCCATCTGTGTTACGTGGTGTAAAAAAGGGTTAATATTTCCGAAAATTAATCACAAAATTATCACATACAGGAATTTTTCTAACTTTGATGATGCTGAATTTCTTTTAGATCTGTTAAACTCGCCTTTAAATGATGTATATCAGTGCACTGACCCTAATCAGTCCTTAGCAATATGGTACAACATTTCTTATAGTATTTATAATAAGCATGCACCATTTCAAACCAAAAGAGTCAGCTACCAATCTAAACCTCCATGGCTGACAAAAGAAGTACAAAAACAAATATATCAAAGAGATTATCTTTTGAAAAAAGGAAGCCATCAGGAATATAAAAAGCAAAGAAATTTTGTAACCTTTCTCCTACATGCTGAAAAAAAGAAATACTTTGAAAACTTAATCAGTAAAAAGAAAGACAGCAAGTCTGTATGGAAAGCAGTCAATCTACTTACTAGAAAGAACTGTAATGAAACACCTAACGTTTTAGATGATATCTCTGC
>JASPKP010007622.1:0-7500 GCA_030674155.1 Stramonita haemastoma
TGCACGTGAACGCAAAGCCACGGAAACAGCCTCTGGAATCGTTTTGAGTCTGCAAAGACGTTCTGGTACAGCAAGATAAATCCTCATGAAATTCAGAGCAATATAAAGCAGAAAGAACGAAGGCAAAAAAAAAAGCAAAATAAAAACACCCCAACCACAACGACAGCCACCAACACCATCAGAAACAAAACAGAATAATGAAGCAAAAACCTTGTAGAAAAAGGAGCAAGGACTGGAATAAGTAATAATTATCCCGCAAACCCATGAATAAGAGAAACAACGCTGACAATAACACAAACATCAAAACATACTAGCAAGCTAAAAGCCAAGAGCAACAGCAGTGACAACAAGACTTTGAAGAAGAAAACGGAGCAGGAGAAGAAGAAGAAGAAGAATTGCAAAGAAGAAGAAGAAGAACAAGAAAATGAGAGGAAGAAGTAAAAAGAATTGCAAAGTGTTAATTGCAATGTGATAGAAGAGTTTCTCTGTGCTGCATAATCAGTTGATGACGAACTGTTCCACTAGTATCAGCTCTGATGTTATCCATCATAGACAACAAAACAGACCGTCCATAGCTTTAACTATCTGGAAGCTATTCACTCTCAGTCCCATGTCCCAAAGGACGTAGGGGGGACATGAGAGAAGACGCAACAGCGATCTTTTTCCATGCTTCACGATCCTGTGTGGCTAGTAGGAGGTGTTGCAGGGGTTGGGCGGTCCAGTCTTTGATGTTGTCAACCCATGATTTCTTTTGGCGGCCTCTTCTTCTCTTGCCCTCGACTGTTCCTTGCAGGATGGTTTTTGCTAGGGTGTTGTGTCTTGTGGTGTGACCAAACCACATCAGCTTTCTCCTCTTTATGGTGGAGAGCAAAGGCTCTTGGGGGCCCACACGCTTTTTGATTTCTTCTTTCACATAGTTATTGGTCTTGTGTTCTTTGTATGATATTCTGAGGAGTCTTTTGTGGCACTTGTTCTCGAATGATTGGATTCTCCTCTCTAACTCTGCTGTCAGAGTCCATGATTCACAGCCATATAGGAGGATAGATATCACGAGGGATTTGTAAAGGTGGTATTTGGTGCAGAAGCTGATGTTGTTGCTTCTGATGATCCTCTGGAGTCTGACTAGAGCAGATGTTGCTGTTGCAATGCGAGCTTTCACTTCATTGTTTGATGTGCCATCTTTTGTTAGGATGGAGCCTAAGTATTTGAATTGGCTCACCTCTTCTAGTATTTCTCCATTCATCTTTATTTCCGTGATGTCATTACTCGCGCTGTTGACCATGATCTTTGATTTCTCTGTACTGACCTCCATGCCGTATGCGCTCGCTCGATCTGTTAAATTGTCTGTGAGAAATTTGCAGTTCTTGTTTGCTGCTGCCCATGAGGTCAATGTCATCTGCAAATCTGAGGTTGCAAAGGGGTCTTCCACCAATGGAGATGGAAGTGTGGTAGTTTTGCAGTGTCTCTGTCATGATGTTTTCGAGGAAGAGGTTGAAGAGTACAGGTGAGAGAAGGCAGCCCTGGCGAACCCCAACCGTGGTCTTGAAGAACTCGCCCACGTGATTTTTCATGAAATCTGGAAGCTATAGAAACGGATAAAAGATAAAAACCTGAAATTCTCTCCAGGATAGCCCAGATCTCAGCTGCAGTAGCCAAGTTCTCTGGAGCGACAAAGAGACCCATCGCTATTACCTTCAAGATCAAACTAATGCACAATGTCTGTGCCTTCTTTTCGTTTATCTGTTTATGCATACTCAAGATCAAGCACGAATGTTACAAAACTCTGATTAACACAAATGTTATATTTTTGGGGAAAAGCAAACGCATCTAGAGTGCATTTTTAAAAAATGAAGCATTTCCTACAAAAAGATACTGGCAGATATGATAGGATATATCGACGTTTCTGCACTAGTAGCACTTTTTGATACACTTATAATATAGTCTGAAAAAAGAAAACGAAATTGACATTTACCATATTCATCCTTTTTTTTTTTTTTTTTTTAAAGAACTGTCAACTGAAGCGCATTGTATAACTGGATTATGGTTAGGGTAGTCTCTCTTTATTGAAAAAAGGGGAAGGAATTCACAGAATATCGGCCCTTTGATCGTAGAATCTCTCATGGAAAGCAGAGGCTGCTTTCAACACTTCTTCAGTTTTTTTGACTTGCAAATTTGAGGAAGTATCCGATAATAATAGATACAATGTCTACAGCGACCTTTGAAAGTACAGTTCAGACAGGACAATCAATAATGGTGCAAAGGAACTGTGGTCTCTGCTATGATAGCAGACGGTTTGGTCCTTGTCATGCCGTTGTTATAGGGTGCGCTTTCCACACTATCACTTTTGAATTACAACTACCATCCCCCTCCCACTCCCTTCCTTCCTTCCCTTGCAGACGAGACGTGTTCAACTCGGTTAAACTTCGCAATTTGCCATGGTCATTGGGTGTAAACGATGCATTAAGGTTTCTTTGTAAATCGCTCTTTCATCAGAGTTTTTTTGCATCAACTGTAAAGAAAACATTCCATTCAAAAGATTGGGGAGAGTGTTTGGTGTGCTGGTTTAGACAAAACTCTTGCCTGTTTGTATATATACCTAGCCCCATGGCGTAAGGGCATAGTTGGTTGTTTACAATCTCTTTTGTACTACATTGACTGAAGTGATGTTTTAATGTTGCCCACCCCTTCCTTCTATATACAACTCTCATTGCCATTCTTCTTTTGCTAATTCTTTTTTTCTTTTTTTTCTTTTTTGCAAAGTAGGGGATTTGTAGTCTCTAGCATGCTCAGAGGAGGACGTGAGGGATTCTAATGATGTTCAGGGTGATAGGCCGTTAGCACGATGCGTCCAACCCAGCGCCAACAACATATTTATTGTAGGTTTTCTGTCTGTCTGTCTGCCTTCCTGTCTGTCTATGTGTCTGTCTGTGTGTCTGTCTGTCTGTCTCTGTGTTTGTGTATGTTGCTTGCCTGTTTGTCTAGCAGTCTGGTTGTCTCCTGCCCTACCCAACTCACTATAGAGTATGTCCTCGTAAATTTTGCCGTTCTGCCTTCTCTGGACGTGTCCCAGCTGCCAGAAACGACATTGATGCAATATAGTGTAGATGCTACCTGTGACAGCAGACCCCCAAGATTTCATTGTTCGCTATCTAATGCCTACAATTTGGCCTAGACCAAAAGATTTGTCAGTTCTTGTTGTTAGCTAAGTGCCAGAACCTACATTGAAGTGTAGTTATGTTGTAACATATGGCACAGAAGCATCGAAGCAGAGACGAAGGCAGCCGGAATGACGTGAATAGAGCTAAAGAAGATCTCCCAGAACCGAGTCCGTTGGAAGGGTAATGTTGCGGCCCTTTATTTCCTAGGAAATTCATAGGCATAAGTCAAGTAAGTCAAGTATGTTGTAACATATCATGTTCAGATTGTTCTCAGTCATGGCAAGCTTTTAAAATACCAACCTGCACTCTCATTTTATACTGTGAGGTTCTGGATTTGATTCTCAACTTTGCCCTTTCTTCCAAATCTGATGAGATAAAACCAAACTAAATATCAAAGTATTTGAAATGATGGTTTCATGGTGAGGCAGGTGAACGTCTTAACGTTATACCATCTTACTTCTTGTCTAGTTTGTCTGATAAAATAAAACATACCCTTAGAAAGCGGACGAGAAAGGTGGAAACAGGAACGACAGAGAAGAGAAGAAAAAAAATGGAGTGAATGTTTAAAAAAACTAGAATAGCATGCGACTGAAAAAGGCCAGGCATCGCCATGGAGAAAAAAGGTCCCTTTGATGAAATGTGGAAGCTGTATTAGCTGCAGAGATCAGGACTTTTGACTGTAAAAAGAAAAGAAAAGAAAACACGAATGATCACACAATGCTTGCAACAGATACCAAATAAAAGATTTGACAATGGAAATATAACTTGCCTAGCTTGTTACGCGATACGTGTAGCAGAATATATTTACTCCAAAAATAATAAACACTATTCTGTTCAGTTTACTTCTCAGTATCTGACAATATTTTAACCATCTTAAATACATCTCATTATTGTTTTGAAAACGTGTTGCCAACCCCCCCCAAAAAAGCCCACAACAAAACAAAAAACAAAAAATTAACACACACACAAACAAAAATACCCAGCTGCCATCCTCAAAACGGAAACAGGAAGTCTGAAAAAAAAGACAAAAAAAAAGTAACGGGCCTTGGAAAATGACACCGTGCAAACGATAAGTAACAATCTGAAGACTTAGCCTCGTCTCTTATCTAATCTGAGTTTTCAATTTCAGTAAGTAGCAGAATTAATGGCTGCATCGTCTGCGGAGATCATCAAGAGCGGGACCAGAGAATCCATACTGGGTTCCTGTGCGCATCTTTGATCTCGCTCATTATTGGAGATAAGGTTGTTCTCGCCCCGACTCTTTTCGCTGGGAAAGTGTATGGGTTTAAGACATAAAGCGGTACTCCTTTCTTTGGTCTTCCTCTATCTCTGTTACCTTCTTGTTGCAGTATCTTACCTCTCTCTCTCTCCTCTCTCCAAAGCAGCTGCTGTTTTTCTTCGTGCTCTTGTTCTTGCTTTTGTTCTTGATCGTGTTCTTCTTGTTCTTCTTGTTCTTCTTCTTGTTTTTTCTTCTTCGGTTTCTGTTTTTCTTCATACTAGTGTAGTATTTGGGGTAAGAGCCAGTTAGTAAGCAGCATTAAAGCAACACAAACAGTTACAACAGACAGCAACAACAATGTAACAGTTCTTAAAACAAGAACAGTAACAGCATCGATAACGATCTCAAAACAAACGATATCGACACATAACATAAACAATCAGAACAAAATAAAAACGAAACCCAGCTGACTGGCCACCCATCCAACCATCCATTAATCCAGCCAGCCAACTAACCAGCCAGTCAGCTAGCAAATCAACTAATCATTCAACCAACCACCCTATTCCTGTCACCCACTCACACTCATCAACCAAGCAAACATTCTGCAAGACTCAGTATCTCTCTCTCTCTCTCTCTCTCTCTCTCTCTCCTCTCCTCTCTCTCTCTCTCTCTCTCTCTCTCTCTCTCTCTCTCCTCTCTCTCTCTCTCTCTCTCTCTCTCTCTAGAACTATGTAACTCCACGCTGTCGGAAACATTCAACATTGCTGATCCAGACTTAGCTATTGAGTTCTGGTTAAAGACATTCACTGAAATCTATAATAAACATGCCCCACTAAAAACCATTAGGATCAAACACGTCCCCAAACCACCTTGGCTCACAAAGGAACTAGAGGAAGCATGTTATCTAAGAGATTTTCTAAAAGAACACAAATATTATGAGGAGTCCAAAAAATTAAGAAACGCCATAATCTCACAAAAACGGCGTGAAAAAAAGAAATATTTTCAAGACTTACTATCTTCCAAACAAAATTCAAAGACTGTATGGCGAGCAATAAATCAAATAACAAACAATCAATCATCTTCCAAATCAAATATAATCAAAGACATCTCTGCTGAAAAACTTAACAACCACTTCATCAATGTTTCTTCTAACGTAATTAGCAATGATAACTCAGAATCCAATGACCTCAATAAATTAAAACAATACTGCCAAGAAAAGCATATACCTTCAAAACTTCACTTACCATTCATGTCTGTTTCAGAGGTCTATAACTATCTGACTCACCTCAAACAATCCAGAACGAGTGGTCTTGATGGAATAGACAGCAAAATATTAAAATTATCAGCTCCAGTTATCACAGACACCCTAACATATATATACAACCTTTGCCTTGATAAGAACTATTTCCCCAACGCCTTCAAATGTGCTAAAGTGATCCCCATCTACAAGTCAGGTGATACTTCAGATCCTTCAAACTATAGACCAATCTCTATTATACCTATCCTTTCAAAACCCCTGGAAAAACATATGAATAAACACTTAGTCCATCATATAGAAACCAATAACTTACTCCATCCTAATCAGTCTGGATTTAGACAAAAGCACTCGTGCCATACAGCACTAACCAGTCTTGTTGACAACTGGCTATCAAACATTAATGACAATAAATTTTGTGGAGTATTATTTGTTGATTTCAAAAAAGCATTTGATACAATTGACCACAAACTTCTCCTTAAAAAGCTAGAACTGTATAACATTTCAACAAAAACCATACGACTACTAGATTCCTATCTTACAAACAGGCAACAGTGTGTCTCAATAGCTACATCAACATCCAAACTAAAAACCATTCATTATGGAATACCACAGGGATCCATATTGGGACCAATTCTCTTTTCATTATACATAAATGACCTCCCTTTACATATCCATTCCAAATGTGAACTATTTGCTGACGACACAACCATACATACGAGCCATAACAACATTGACTATCTTGCAACCATATTACAAAAAAGCACTGACGAACTTGTCAAATGGACAGAACAAAACCACATGTCTATTCATCCCCAAAAAACAAAATGCATGCTTATCACCACCAGACAAAAGCGACAAAATTTATCACATAAACTGTTTAAAATCTACATAAAAAATGAAGCAATTGAACAAACCTCTCACCACAAAGTACTAGGAGTAACAATTGATGAAAATCTCAGCTGGTTCTACCACATATCTCATCTATGCAAATACTTGTCCCAAAAAGTTTACCAGTTGACTAAAATTAAACACTTTCTTGACTTCAACTCAAGGAAACTGTTCTTTCAAGCTTATATACAATCCTCAATAGACTATGCAGCAACCCTGTGGGATTCTGCCAGTGCAAATACCATGAAACCGTTACTTAGCCTGTATAAACGTGGTCTTAAACTGGTCCTATTGAAGAAAACAACCTTGCAAGAAGTGGACTATAATCAGTTGAATATTCTTCCCCTACACCAACGACTAAAATATAACAAAAGCATCATGATGTTTAAGATAATGACAGGAAATGTCCCCACACCCTTAAAAGATAATTTCCCAATAAATTATTCCAGAAATATGGAAAAGCCAAGAGTCCCAATCCCAAGAATAGACTTGTTCAAATCTACTTTACTATACTCAGGTCCTACCCTGTGGAACTCCCTTCCTGATTCAATTAAACAGCACCAATCATTAACAACCTTCAAAAATCACCTCCTAAACCACTTAAAACATCAAAAATAACTAACCACACTCCCCCCTCTCCCCCCTCTGTGTGTGTGTGTGTGTGTGTGTGTGTGTGTGTGTGTGTGTGTGTGTGTGTGTGTGTGTGTGTGAGTGTGTGTGTGTGAGTATGTGAGTGTGAGTGTATGTTTGTGTGTGTATGTGTGTGTGAGAGTGTGTTGTGTGTCTGTGTATGTGTCTGTGTGTGTGTGTCTGTGTGTGTGTCTGTGCGTGAGTGAGTGTGAGTGTGTGTAAAACATTATCCGATTGAAAAAAATGATATGCCTATTTTTTTGAAACATCTAGGATGTTTTATGTTTTTGTTTGTTCTGGGTTTTTTGTTTTTTTTAAATTATAATTTTATTGGTAGTATGTCTCCC
>JASPKP010007622.1:10000-12560 GCA_030674155.1 Stramonita haemastoma
GAAATCTGCTGTGACATTAAGCGGCATAATTTTTTTTTTTTAAAGATAAAGAAAGAAAAAGTCGGAGTTTTTTTTGTTATTGTATTTTTTGGGGAGGGGGGTAAAGGTAAAAGATATTTACCTTTACCTAAGTATTCGTGCCATCACTAGGCCCTGTTTGTCTGAACTGTGCTCTGTGTCTGACTTTGTCTACAGGTCTGTGGTTATTTTTGTCTATTCTCATTTTCTCTGTGTCTTTGTCTTCGTCTCTTTGTTCTTTTTTGTCTGTCTGTCTGTCTGTCTGTCTTTCAGTCACTGTGTCTTTCTGCCTCCGTCCTCTTCCTCTCTCTGCGTTACTCTGTCTTTCAGTATATGCCTCTGTGTGTGTGTGTGTGTGTGTGTGTGTGTGGTGTGTGTGTGTGTGTGTGTGTGTGTCTGTGTCTGTCTGTCTGTCTGTCTGTCTGTCTGTCTGTCTGTCTGTCTGTCTGTCTGTCTGTCTGTCTGTCTCTCTCTCTCTCTCTCTCTCTCTCTCTCTCTCTCTCTCTCTCTCTCTCTCTCTCTCCTCTCTCTCTCTCTCTCTCTCTCTCTCTCTCTCTCTCTCTCTCTCTCTGGATAGCTTAGTGGTCAGAACATTGCGTTCGCAATTTGACGACCCGTGTTCGATTCCCGGTCGAGGGGATTTTTCCTCTACAGTTAACACCAGTGCTAACTCCACTCTCCCCAAAAGTCCTCCGGATGAGACTATAAACCGAGGCCCCGTGTGTGAACGCACACAAAACATCTTGCGCACACGTTAAATCCTGTTCCGATTCTCGTAAGAGAAGGCCATCGTGTGCCGTTGGGAACAGATGACATTTACAAAACTGCATACACACGAGGACTGGATATAGAAAAGCATATGATTGCTTATTCCATTATCCTCAGTATTAAAGAATCTCTCTCTCTCTCTCTTCTCTCTGTCTCTCTGTCTCTCTCTGTCTCTCTCTGTCTCTCTGTCTCTCTGTCTCTCTGTCTCTCTCTCTCTCTCTCTCTCTCTCTCATCTCTCTCTCTCTCTCTCTCTCTCTCCCTCCCTTCATTACCTGTACTTAGGTTGTTTGAGTTTCTGTTGGTGTGCTTGTTTGTCTCCTCTATTCTCCTGTCCTCTTGCTTCTCTCTATCTCTTGTTTGTTTCCTATGCCTTTCGGTTTCTCATCTTCTCTTTCTATTCTCTGTATCTGCCTATTTCTCTCTGT
This sequence comes from Stramonita haemastoma, assembly GCA_030674155.1. NCBI lineage: Eukaryota > Metazoa > Mollusca > Gastropoda > Neogastropoda > Muricidae > Stramonita > Stramonita haemastoma. Next base: position 11,213 of record JASPKP010007622.1, read on the forward strand.
TTCTCTTATCTTTCTATCTCTGTGTTTTGAAGAGAGAGAGAGAGAGAGAGAGAGAGAGAGAGAGAGAGAGAGAGAGAGAGAGAGAGAGAGAGAGAGAGAGAGAGAGAGAGAGAGAGATACAGACAGACAGACAGACAGACAGACAGACAGACAGACAGACAGACAGACAGACAGACAGACAGATGAACAGACAGAAAGACAGGAAGACATTCCGAGAAGGTTGAATTTAACGCAGAAAGCGAATTTGAATAGCCATCATTTCTTTCTCATTTTGTTCTCTTCTTACATGTTTTTGGACCGTTTCTCATTAAATCCTTACCACTCACACACACACACACACACACACACACACACACACACACCACACCACACACACACACACACACACACACACACACACACACACACACACACACACACACACACACACCCCCAATACACACACACACACTTACACACACACACTGACTGACACACACACCACACACACACACACACACACACACACACACACACACACACACACACACACACACACACACACACACACACACACACACACCACAACACGCCTGTCCTTTCTTCAGCACTGACACGTAAACGGAAGACGTCCATGCCTGGAAGCCACGAAACCCTCAAGACATACCCCACCCCATCCCACCCCACCGTACTCCACCCCACCCCAATCCACTACACATACCACCCACATCCCCCTCTCTCTCTCGGCACTAGCTGTAACTTTTGCTGTGGACGACAGCATTCCCTTGTCTTCTCCCCTCTGAGATGCCCAGCTAGAAAACATCCTGTGATCAATGCTTGGCAGTTGTCAGTCTTAGTATAATCTTCATCGAAGAAGTTGGAATTCGGTGCCCTATTTCCGTGGATTGCTTTCTTCCTATCATTTTTTTTTTGTTTCCACTGAATCTGAAAAACAAATCCACCCCAAAAAAACCTATAAAAAAGAACAACCACAGAGGGGGAAAAGGAGAGAGAGAGAAAGAGGTTTTAAATGTAACGCAAAAGTTTAGTTTTCTCTCTCTCTCTCTGTGTTCTGTGTGGTGCAATACAGGGAAATGTCAAAGGAATGTTTTTTATTGGGTCTGTCTTTATGTTAAGAGTTATCGAGCATTGGTGGGGGGACTGGCTGAAGGTGAGAGACGCTTGTAGATGGGTAGGCTAGGCTGGGCTAGGCGGGTAGGCTGGGCTGGCTAGAGTATCTGGTTTGAGTTGACGCATGTTCACAGTCTTTTCTGAAGGAACATCGACATTGTTTCAGAAAGGGGGTGAGATTCTTGTGTGCTGTCTGGAAGCTGTGAAAATGGCAAGGTAAGTCTTTGTTTTTTTTTTT
>JASPKP010000762.1:0-2500 GCA_030674155.1 Stramonita haemastoma
CCAATTGGATGGGTGACCGTTTGGGCGCCTTGGCTTCAGTACAGTCCCCCAGTTCACCCAGCTGTAAATGGGTACCTGCCCTCTTTAGGGTCAGGGAAGGTAAAGCAGCGAGGGAGAGGAGATGGGCGCTGCCCTCAATATGCTGGCCCCTAGAGAAGCTAAGGTCTCTGACGCCTCGCTCCCCTACGACCACCTAGGTTATGGGACATCTTTACCTGTTTTTTTTTTATATATACATCACTTTATCACAATAAGCATGAATAAAACATGTATTCACATCAAATGCAGGACACGCACACACATACCTATTTACATACAACACAGAAGGTGGCAGAACAGTTTAGACATTCACCTGCCTAACAAATAAACTGTGAGGTTCAAGGTTTGATTCCAATCCATGCTCTTTCTTCTCATTTTGACGGGAAAACCCCAACTAAATGTCAATTCTTTCAGATGAGCCTTTAAAGCAGTTGGGCCCGTGTGCTTACAGATTTGCGCATGTTGAAGAAACTCATGGCAATTATTGAAAATCGGAATGAGCAGGGAGGTACCTCCAAATTTCAAGGCCAACCGAAAGGTTCATTTCGAAACTGTATCTCCGAAGTTAGTATGCAGCTACCTAAACGTAGGGGAAGAAAATAGTCGAATGTGCAAAAGCTTTCTCCATTGGCGAACCTCAGGGCTCTACCCAAGGACAACGAAACAACACACACAGACACACACAACAACAGACAGCACAACAGACACACACACACACACACACACACACACACACACACGCGCGCGCGCGCGCACCCACACACGCACGCACGCAACATACGCACGCACTACGCTCGTGCGCGAGTGCACTCCCTCACTCACTTTTGCAGAACATCTTGCGCACACGTTAAATCCTGTTCCGCTTTTCGTAAGAGTAGGCCATTGTGTGCCAGTGGGAACAGATGACAATATTTACACAACTGCATACACACGGGGACTGGGTGAAAAAAGCACATGAGTGCTTATTCCATTATCCTCGATATAAAAGAATAAATAAGTAAACACAGACACAACAAAACACACACACACACACCACACACATCACACACACCACACATCACACACAACACACACACACACACACCACACGACACGCCCGCGCGTGCACATGCACACACACACACAACAACACACACAACCACACGCACCACACCCCAAACACGCACACACACGCACACGCATGCACAACGCACGCACGCACGCACGTACGCTACGCTCGCGCGCGCGTACTCCCTCACTCACTTTTGTCTACGTGGCTGCTTGCAAGTCTGTCTCATTTTTCCTCCTCCTTCTCTCCATCTTTCCCTTTGTCTTACTCCCTCCTCAGTCTGCCTACCTTCTTGTCTGTCTGTCTGTCTGCCTGTCTGACTGTTAGTTTCTTTTTTTTTCTTTAAAATTTTTTTTTTACTCTGTTCCTGTATCTCTGTCTTTTTGAGTTTCTGTCTCTCTAGGTGTCTCTTTTTATGTCTGTCCGTATTTTTGGCAGTTAGTCAGTCTGTCTGTTTCTTTGTCTCTCTGTCTTCTGTCAATGTCATGCACTGTCTCTGTCTGTCTGCCTGTCTCTCCCGTCGTCTCTCTTCTCTGTCTGTTTCCTCGTCCTCTGCCCTCTCCCTCTCTCTCTCATGCTATGGCATCAACGTACGCTAGAAGACAACGTATTACGTGCACATGTACACACACACACAAATACATACACATACACACACATGCACGTGTGCAGACAAGTGCACGCACACACGTGCGTGCGTGCACGGCATAAACACAGATGCGCGCAACACACATCACACCCCCTCACCCCCCAACCCCCAGATCGAAAATCGATAATTCTATTAAAAGTTAATATACATGAAATAATAGAGCCGCAGAAAGTGACAAAATGAGAATTGCAAGCTTTGCACCATAATAGGTGATCAGAATGAAGGATTGGGTGTTAGAAAATCCGCGTTTTTATAGCAAAAGGACATTAAATTCCGCATGGATACTTCAGTACATGGTAGGAGAATGGCCATAGTTTTATAATCAACCAAAGTCTAAAATCAGCAACTTGATCCTCCACCAGTCTAAAATGGCTCCTAGCGGAAAAGTGGGTGAGGTACAAAGCGACTCATTTCGTGGTGGAGCGTCACATATTAAAAAAGTCCACTTGATGGCAGGCAAGATATTTTTATTTTAGGAGTACCGATAAGAACACCAAATAGAATAGTATAGGGTAAACGGGGTAGATATCCACTTTTTATTCACTCTCGTACAAATGTAATTTGATACTGGTTTAAGCTTCCACAACTGAGTCAAGACAGATTACAATATAATGCTTACCAAATGTTGCTGGAAGTAGATATGAATAGAAAATAATGTTGGGTGTTGAAAATGGGAAAAACTATGTGAAACAGGAATTCATATTGTATGGTTGCAACAAGGTGTTGGTGATGTAAAAACCTTTTTGCGTGTATTCAAGCGGAAT
>JASPKP010000762.1:7500-25000 GCA_030674155.1 Stramonita haemastoma
TGTGTGTGTGAGAGTGTGCGTGTGTGTGTGTGTTGTGTGTGTGTGTGTGTGTGTGTTGTGTGTGTGTGTGTGTGTGTGTGTGTGTGTGTGTGGTGTGCGTGAGTGTGTGTGTGTGTGTGTGTGTGTGTGTGTGTGTGTGTGTGTGTGTGTGTGTGTGTGTGTGTGTTGGGTGTGTATGTGTGTGGGTAGACGAGTTTGAGGGTTTTTTTTGTTTGTTTGTTTTTTTGTTTTTTTCCCCAGACATTTGTCAATGGGATTTGGCTTTACTAATAGCCACAAATGCTGCGTTGTGCATCATCTTTCTGGAGGATCGCTTCTGTGTTGGCTTTACATTTTGAATAATGTTTTGGACTGTTCAAAAGAATTTGAATGCTGGCATTGTTTGCGTTGAAATAGGAAAGGGTGGAGGTCTACAGAGACCTCTTATACTTTGATGGCAATACTGTTTATACTGTTCAAACAGCTGGTCTTTCCTTCCATGGATTTTTTTTTTTTTTTTTTTTTTTTTCACTGGGGCTCAGAGGTTCGGTGGGGGGAGGGGGGTATGGTTGTGGGTAAGGACGTTTTTTCACCTTCCTGGGTGTGTTTGCAATCCGATTCCAGAGCGGTATCTGGACATGACACCACCGCGCTCACATACCATTTTTTATAGTTCGCGATAGTGGACTGAGAGTCCGGCGCTTTTTTGACGTGTTTTGGGGTGTTGTGTGAGAGCGTAGGATCGCAGTGGGTTGTGGCAACCGGAGGACTTTCCGGGGTTTGGAGTCGGTGTTGATGTGAGACAGGGGTTGGGTGTGTGTGTGTTGGTGCAGGGGGAGGCGGACTCCCATTTGGGGGGGGTGGGGGGTAGGAGGTGGCGGGGACCGGGCTCAATGCCCGGTCGTCAATCCGTGAGCTGCCGGGAAAGCCCGTCTTCTTGTTCAATGTCCAAAAAGTGTGATATTGTATTGGATGTTTGGTACATGTACTGCAGGCTGTTCCTGATCTCTTGGGCTATTTGTGTGTGTTTCGTTATTGCACCCCCCGTGGGGATGCCGGGGGTTCTTTCAGTATAAATAGCATCCCCACCTTCTGGAAATTCTGTGCTAGACATTTCCACTTTTCTATCATTCTCATTGTTTCTGTCTTCCTCCTTATCTTCCTGCAATTTCTCGTGCTTATTTTCTGCCTTCCCAGTGCTCTCTCCTGCCTTTTTTCAAGCAACTCTTACAATTTTCTGCCATCACAATATGACACGCTGCCTTTTTTGTCTGTTTGCTTGATTGTTTGATTTTTGTATTGCTGTTGTCATGGCGACCAGGTAGTAAGTTTAGAAACTGGGATGGGTATAGGATGTCCATTCTGCAGTAATATTTGCCAATGTGTCAGTCATTATGTATATTTTTTGTACTTTAACATGTTTATCCTCGCTTCTTTGTAATCAGGGGAAGATGGGCTGGGCGGAGTGGCTGGCGACCTGGGAACAGCCTGGCTTGTTTGCCGCGGGGAATGGAGTAGTGTGGGTATTGTGTCATTTGGTATTTTGGTTTCTTCAGAGGGAAGGTGTTGGAGGGTGGAAAGTGTTGGGAAACGTTGGTTTGAACCTGGGGCTTAAGTTGCTGTTGAGGCGTAATTGCGGTGTCAGCCCTGGTGTGGCTTTTGTGGTGGGTAGGGAGATAAGCTATGTTATGATTATGATTGTTATTGCAGCGATAACCAAATAGCTAAATGGACAGTCATGTGAGTAGAGTTGGAAAATGTGAAGGCCCTTTGTTACTCCTTTATTTCATTTCATTTCATTTATTTTATTTATTCGTAGTATTTCTGGGGGGAGGAGGGGGGTCTATAAGAAAGAATGTGAGAGCGTGTCGATGAATTGAGCTGTTTATTCTTTCTGAATGTATAAGCAGGTACCTGTTTGAATGGAGTGGCACATAACGATCCTGCCAGTTTTGACACAGGGATCTGTTTCATGCACTGACAGTGTGGTCGGGAGGTATGGGGGCTTAGGCTCTTTCACCGAAGTGACAATCCGCTCAAAACTCAGGGACAGGTGACGGGGAGCGGAACGGCCTTTACGTGTGGTGGGATTCAAACCCAAAGGTTTGTGTGTATGTGTGTGTGTGAGTGTATGTGTGTGCGCGCGCGTGCGTGCGTGCGTTGGCGAGTGTGCGCGTGTGCCTGTGTGTGTGTAGGGGGGGGGGGGGGTGCCTGTTTCTCCTTGCTCCTTGGATAATGTGCTTTGCCTGTATGATATGGACTAGCTGGACTGAGGGAGACTGACAGTGGGGTTGCTGTGTTCCTTTTTGTATAACGAGAAGGCGAAAAAGAACCAAAGACATCCGTTGCTGCTTGGGCCTCACGGCCTGTTCGCTTGCAATGTTCACCAACGGAAAAAATCTTTTTCTGTATATTGTTTGGATTTATTAGCTTTTTTGTACTTTTTGATTGTTTTCTCTTTTGATATTTGATTCTTGTTTGTATTTTCTTGTGTTTTTTTGGTCTTTTTTATTAACTTGCAACATATGTTGAATTGCAGTATGTCATGCTATGTTTTAACTTCAAAAGGTGTACCTTCTATTTTACAAGGTACCTTGTTTCACTATTTCTTGCGCCTTTGGGGATATATTTTGGTAGCACTATTACAGGTGGCATGGCCGGTCATGTTACTTGTCAGGATCTACACTAACTCTGCAAATTATGGATAAAATTACAATTGCTTCATTAAACTGTCAAGGTTTGGGGGATATGCATAAAAGAAGAGATGTGTTTCATTATCTTAAACAGAAAAAATATTCAATATATTGTCTTCAAGATACTCATTTTGACCAAAAGCTAGAAAGATATGTGACCTCAGAATGGGGGTATAAATGCATTTTCTCATCGTATAAGACAAATTCAAGAGGGGTAGCCATTCTCTTTGCAAATAATTTTGAGTTTAAAATACACAGCAGTACTAAAGATCAAAACGGTAACTATATAATCTTGCATTTTTCATCAATGGAAAGAGACATGCTCCTTGTCAATGTGTATGGACCAAACAAAGACGATCCTGATTTTTACTATTCACTAAAAGATACAATCCAGAAATACAAAATAAATAACATTATTGCTGTAGGGGACTGGAATATTGCATTGGATCCTAACCTAGATTGTCATCACTACACACACATCAATAATCCCAGAGCTAGAGAGGCTTTAGAAAGAGTAACTGAAGAGCTTGGTTTAGCAGACATTTGGAGAGAAAATAATCCAGAGAGAAGACAGTATACATGGCGAAAACCAACACCACTTAAACAGAGTAGATTAGATTTCTTTTTGCTATCGGACTCTTTGTACTGGTATTACGACAATGCGGATATCTTGCCTGGATATCGTTCTGACCACTCGATGGTAACATTAACCTTAAAATTTGGCAAAATAAAAAAGGGTAAGAATTTTTGGAAATTTAACTCTTCCTTGCTGAGAGATAATAACTTTGTAGAAGAAATTCATTCAGAAATTTCAGATGTAATTAAGGAATATGCACATGATAAATATAATGGAAGTAACATGGAAGATATACCAAAAACAGATATAGACTTCAAAATTTCAGATAAGCTCTTTCTAGACGTCTTATTGATGAAAATAAGAACCAAAACTATAAGTTATGCAACTATGAAAAAAAGAAAGATGCAGGAAAAGGAAAAGGCACTTGAAAAAGATATATGTACTCTTGAAAATACAGAAAATAAAACTGAAAACATAGTTCTACAAATAAAGGAGAAAAATAAAGAACTGGAGACAATACGTTATAAAAGAATGGAAGGAGTATTGCTAAGATCTAAAGCACGATGGATAGCAGATGGAGAAAAGATTTCAAAGTACTTCTGTAACTTAGAGAAAAGAAATTTTGTAAGTAAACAAATGACAAAACTAGTCACCAAAGAAGGCACTACTGTTGAAAATCAGACAGATATTGAAAAAGAAGTAAGTTGTGTTTTATGAAAACTTATATAAGAAAAGAAATAGGGAAGAATGTGAAATTGAAAACTTAGTAAAAACAATGCCCAAACTATCAAAGGAGGAAAGTGAGTCATTAAACGGGACAATTACATTAGAGGAAGCAGGTCTAGCTTTGAAAAACATGAAAAACGGGAAAAGTCCTGGCACAGATGGATTCACAGTCGACTTCTTTAAATTCTTCTGGAAGCAAATTGGACCTTTTATAGTGAGATCATTAAATGAGAGCTACAAATGTGGTGAACTGTCAACCACGCAAAAAGAGGGACTGATTACTTGTCTCCCTAAAGGTGACAAACCTAAAGAATATATAAAAAATTGGCGTCCCATTACCCTGCTAAATGTAGTCTATAAGATAGGATCCTCCTGTATAGCCAATAGAATCAAGGGCGTGCTTCCAAAAATAATCAGTGAGGACCAAACGGGATTTATGACAAATAGGTACATTGGTGACAATGTCAGGTTGATTTATGATTTGATCAATTATTTGAATATAAAAAATCAACCAGGGCTACTCATTAGTATCGACTTTGAAAAAGCTTTTGACTCTCTTAATTGGAATTTTATGTTTAAAGTGTTAAAGGCATTTGGGTTTGGAAATAGTTTAACGCACTGGATTAAAACTTTCTATAACAATATCAAATCGACTGTTCTTGTTAATGGTAATACTAACCGATGGTTTAGCATTGAAAGGGGATGCAGGCAGGGTGATCCAATTTCACCCTATTTGTTTATTCTCTGTGCAGAGATTTTGGCCTTAATGATAAAAGAAGATAAAGTGATAAAAGGAATCAAGATTGGAAACAAAGAACACAAAATTTCTCAGTATGCTGATGACACCCAGCTCTTAAACGCTGGAGATGGGACCTCGTTTGAACAGTCCATACACATTATTGAACAATTTGGTAGAGTTTCAGGACTACTCATGAATGAAGATAAAACTCAGGTCATATGGCTAGGAAGTAAGAAAAATTCAGGCAAAATATTTTGCCCTAATTTGAAAATGATTTGGAACCCCTCCAGATTTAAAATATTGGGTGTTTGGTTTACCCAGACACTGACAGATTGTGAAATGATAAATTATAATGATAAATTTTCAGAGGTTAAATTGCTTTTTAAAATATGGTCACAGAGATCTATTACCCCACTAGGTAGAGTAGCAGTACTAAAGTCACTTATTCTTTCAAAACTTATACATTTATGGATATTACTACCAGACCCACCAGACCAGTTTTTGAAACAGTTACAGAAACTATGTTTTCGATTTGTCTGGAATGATAGGCAAGACAAGATAAGTAGACAGACAGCGGTTAAAACTATCAAACAAGGTGGACTAAATATACCAGATATAAGAAATTATATATATGCTTTGAAGCTTTCATGGGTACGAAAACTTAGAAAAACTAATCACAAATGGGTCAGTATTGCGGAAATGCTATACCCATTTCTTAAGAATCTAGAATGTTATGGACCATCAGTAGCACGCAAACACCTGAGGGTTAATCATTTTTGGACGAATGTTTTTAAGGCTTATGAAACTTTCTGTGCTTGCATCACTCCACAAAATGAAAATGAATTTCTAACAGAACCTGTCTTGTATAATGATAACATTACCATAGGAAATAGAGTCATTGATAAAAACATTTTAGCAGAAAAGGGGATATATCTAATAAAACATCTTGTCAAAAAAAATGGTGAGTTTTTGAACTATGGAGATTTTTCTAAAACAAATGGTAACTGTATCGACTTTGTAACTTTTAATGGACTAATTTCATCAATCAAACATTTTGCAAATAAAGCAGGAATCAGGATAGATAACAATGTGAATTGTCGTACAGATATACCCCAAACAATACAAATAATTGATAGTGTGCACAGGGGTTCAAAAAGGTATTATGAGTGTTTGATGTCAAATAACATGGAACCGAAATGTTGTAAAAAATGGACACATAAATTTAATGAAGAAATCAACTGGAGAAGGGTATTTGGAAAATTGCACAAGATTAAAGATATTAGACTACAATGGTTACAGATAAAAATCCTCCATAGAATTGTTGCTACTAATGTTGTTCTGTGTGCAATGGGTGTAACAAACACAACAAATTGTTCCCTGTGCAGTAATGCAAAAGACTCAATCGAACATTTCTTTTGGGATTGTAACCACGCAAGAGCTATTTGGACAAAATTAGAAAAATATATTAATGACAATTGCGAACATGCATCGAATGTGAAATTTTCACGTCAGATTGTTCTTTTTGGAGTAGATAACTGCATGAAAACAGATGCTGTTTTAGATTTCATCATTCTACAAGCCAAATGGTATATTTACAGATGTAGAATTGAAAACCATTCGCCGGTAATAAAAGTTTTTTTAAAACAGTTGAAATACAGGTTTCAAATTGAACAATACAACGCGACAATTGCAAACAATTTGAGTAGATTCACCTTTGAATGGAATCATTATAAACCATTGTTTGATTGTACAGACTAGATATATATATGTATGTATATGAGTGTGTGTATGTATGTGTGGGTGTATATATGTGTGTGTGTATGTGTATGTGTATGTATGTATATGTATATGTATGTATATATATGTATATATGTATGTATATATATGTGTGTATGTATGTATATGTATATGTATATGTATATATATATGTATATGTGTGTGGGTATGTATGTATATATATCTCGGTATATATGTTTGGGTGTAGATGTGTGTGTATGTGTATGTATGTGTGAACATATGTGCACATACATACAGGTGAAACGAGTCTGGCCATGTTTTTTGCTGAATAGCAAACAGGTGATACTGGAAAAGGACTTGTATGTGTAATAGGCATTTGAGCTGACACTGACTCAGCGTGCTTTTTCTTATGGATAAAACATGTAAAATGGCGTAGGTAGACAGAATTGAGTTTGTGTGTGTGTGTGTGTGTGAGTGTGAGTGTGTGTGTGGTTCTTGTGTGAGTGTGTGTGTGTGTGTGTGTGTGTGTGTGTGTGTGTGTGTGTGTGTGTGTGTGTGTGTGTGTGTGTGTGTGTGTGTTATTTTTGTGATTATTGTTTGTATGTGTGACAGGATACATTGAATTTAACGCGTGTGTGCAAGCATGCGTGTGTGTAAGTATGTGTGTGTTTTATGAATGGGTGCAAGCGTGCAGACATGCATATTGATAGGGATATGAACGTGTGTATGTGCCTTTTGGTTAATCATTTGAAAAACAATTAATGTAACTTGTTTGTGAAACAAAATTGCATTCTTACTTTTTGTTAATTTTGTTTGATTAGAAACGTTTGCCTCTGTTGTTTGCATTTGAAAAATGAACATTAAAAAAGTTAAAAAAAAAAAAAAGAAAGACAGACAAAAGCCAACATAGAGAAACAATAAACTACCAATGAGCCAACAACCAGGCTATAAATAAAAAAAAATAAAAAAAAGTCGGAGACTACTTCAAGACCACAGTCGGCGTCCGTCAGGGCTGCTTGCTCTCTCCAACCCTCTTTAATCTATTCCTGGAGAACATCATGAGGGTAACACTTTACGACTTCCATTCTACCGTCTCAATAGGAGGGCAACCCATTAACAACCTGCGCTTCGCTGACGATATTGATCTCATGGGAGGCAGCAACAAGGAACTCCAAGACCTTACCAACAGACTGGTAGACAGAGCAGGCGCATATGGGATGGAAGTCAGCACAGAAAAGAGTAAAGTAATGATCAACAGTGCAAACGACACCACAGCACAGATCTACATGAATGGCCAGCAGCTGGAAGAAGTAGACGCTTTCAAATATCTTGGCGCTACCCTCACGAAAGATGGACGCTTCACCACAGAGATCAAGACCAGGCTAGCCATGGCAACATCAGCTATGGCAAAACTGAACAAGATATGGAGAAGCAACAACATCAGCTTCAAAACAAAAGTCAAATTGTTCAGATCCCTGGTCATCTCCATCTTGCTCTACTGCTGCGAAAGTTGGACAATGACCGCGGAAACCACCAAGCGGATCCAGACGTTCGACACAAAATGCTTCAGGCGACTGCTTGGAATTTCCTGGAAGGATAGGAAAACAAACACCTATGTGCGAAGTCAAGGCGCACTGATGGCTGGCCCTCAGGAACCCCTACTAGCCACTGTCAAGAAAAGGAAGCTGGCATGGTTCGGCCATGTCACACGCCACAACACCCTCCCCAAGACAGTCCTACAAGGAACGCTAGAAGGTGGCAGACGCCGAGGCAGACAAACCAAAAGCTGGATGGATAACATCAAGGAGTGGACCCGCCTGGACAGTCCAACACTCATCCGGAAGGCGGAGGACAGGGCTGGATGGTGACGGCTGGCTGCAGAATCGTCTCTCATGTCTCCTCCACGACCGATCCGGTCATGAGAAAGAAGAAGAAGATGTTATATCGATTTTATTTCACTGTAGTGTAAGTGTAGGATTTTGTTGTTCTGTTTATAGTACTTTACTACACTTCTATCTATCTATCTCTCCCTTAGTCTGGCGACCGTGGGGGCACCCATGAAGACTTGACAAACAGTTCTCTCCATTCCTCTCTCTGTGTTCTGCCTTTCGCTGGGTTTTGTTGAGTTCTAGGCCTGCCCATTCGCTGATGTTGTCCTCTCATCTCGTCTTTGGTCGGCCTCTTTTTCTTCCTCCTTGGACAGTCACTACACTTATACTTGTATAAATGTGTATTGCCACAGTTTGTTATCTACAGCCCTTTGCATTACCCGAGCAATGAGAAATGAAAGTGCTCTAAAAATGTACATCATGTCACTCACGAACCCCCCCCCCCCTCTTCCCCCCACAGCCACCCCCACCTCCAAGCATACAAACCACACATTCCAAACACTCAAATACTCAGCAAGTGAAAGTTTATCATCAAGCTTTATTTTCTCCTTATGATAGATTTCAAGAACTCAAGCCAAAGAAAGTTTTTGTCCAAGCATTCTCAGAAAAAAACCCCACCAAAAGCTGAGCCAAGGTAACAGAAAAAGACTCGGACAGGTAACAGAAAAAGATCGGACAGGTAACAGTAAAAGATCGGACAGGTAACAGAAAAAGATCGGACAGGTAACAGAAAAGATCGGACAGGTAACAGGTAAAAATCGACAGGTAACAGGTAAAAGATCGAAGGTAACAGAAAAAGATCGGACAGGTAACAGAAAAGATCGGACAGGTAACAGAAAAAGATCGGACAGGTAACAGAAAAAGATCGACAGGTAACAGAAAAAGATCGACAGGTAACAGAAAAAGATCGGACAGGTAACAGAAAAAGATCGGACAGGTAAACAGTCTCATGTCCAGGGAGAACAGAAGCGGCATCAGTGGATTGCAGTCCGTTTCCTATTCCTCCCATCCAGTTCCAGATCTGCAACAGTGGGAGGGATGGGTGCTAGTTAACAGACACCACGACAACAAGCAAGACAGCAGTATCAGGAACAACGACAACAACAACACACGACAACAACAACAACAATCGCAGCAAGAGCAGCAATATCAGCTTCAACAACAACAGTCACAGCAACAGCAGCAATATCAGCTACAACAACAACAAACAGTCACAGGCAACAGCAGCAATATCAGCTACAACAACAACAACAGTCACAGCAACAGCAGCTATATCAGCTACAACAACAACAGTCACAGCAACAGCAGCAATATCAGCTACAACAACAACAACAGTCACAGCAACAGCAGCAATATCAGCTACAACAACAACAACAGTCACAGCAACAGCAGCATATCAGCTACAACAAACAACAGTCACAGCAAAGAACAGCAGTATCAGCTACAACAACAACAGTCACAGCAAGAGCAAGAGTATCAGGTGCAACAACCACAATCACAGCAAGAGCAGCATTGTCAAGTACAACAATAACAACAACAACAACAGCAACAGCAACAGCTAGAACATTTTAGCGCAGCAGCAACACAGCAAAACAAGAAAGCAACAGCAGCAACAAAGACAGAGACACAACAGCATCGTTATTCAACAGCAGCAACAAAGACAGAGACACAACAACATCGTTATTCAACAGCAGCAACAAAGACATAGACACAACAACATCGTTATTCAACAGCAGTAACAAAGACAGAGACACAACAACATCGTTATTCAACAGCAGTAACAAAGACAGAGACACAACAACATCGTTATTCAACAGCAGTAACAAAGACAGAGACACAACAGCATCGTTATTCAACAGCAGTAACAAAGACAGAGACACAACAACATCGTTATTCAACAGCAGTAACAAAGACAGAGACACAACAGCATCGTTATTCAACAGCAGTAACAAAGACAGAGACACAACAACATCGTTATTCAACAGCAGTAACAAAGACAGAGACACAACAACATCGTTATTCAACAGCAGTAACAAAGACAGAGACACAACAGCATCGTTATTCAACAGCAGTAACAAAGACAGAGACACAACAACATCGTTATTCAACAGCAGCAACAAAGACAGAGACACAACAACATCGTTATTCAACAGCAGTAACAAAGGCAGAAATCTGAATCAGAAATTATTTATTGCCAATTTTTTTTCGAGTTATGGCAAATCAAGTTCTGTGTGTGTGGTTTTAAAGAAATCTCTGTAAAATTGCTGGATTTGCAGCTGTAAGCAATATATCTTTTTTAAATAGAGGTAGAGGAAGTATTGAAATTTCACTTAAAATTGTAATGTTTTGATTTGTTTTTCGAATTTCTGTGTAGATTTTCAGAACCTTTCATATTTGTTGTTGTTTTAGTTGTGGTAGAAGAAAACCATTTTTTTTGCCAGAGAAGAATCATAGATATTGGTCTTGCTCCCACGAAATTGCAAATTGGTAACCCTATATGTCAGTAGCATTTAAGCTGGGTTTTTTTGGAGGGGGGAGTTTTTGTTGTTGCTTTTGAGTTGCAAACATTATCAGTGGTTTCCTTGCTATATTAGTACTAAAAAGTTACTTTTTGCCTCATGCCCAGTTAAGCTTGTTTTAGAATCTCAACTGTCAATGTACGATGGTCTGGATAATGTTGCAACGCAACTGATTTACTGTTATCGTAAATATGTGAGAAAATCCAATCTTGTCCATCTAAAAGAGGGAAGAGAATTTTTTTTTTTTTTTTTTTTTAAAGAGTACCAACAGGATATATTTTTGTAACAAACATTGCTTCCATAATTCCTGTATTTTATAACACCCCTATACAGTATTGATAA
Source organism: Stramonita haemastoma (assembly GCA_030674155.1). Lineage (NCBI taxonomy): Eukaryota > Metazoa > Mollusca > Gastropoda > Neogastropoda > Muricidae > Stramonita > Stramonita haemastoma. Next base: position 18,702 of record JASPKP010000762.1, read on the forward strand.
TTTTTTTTTTTAAAGTTTAGAAATCAAGTGGTGAGCACACACCAATGGCACTTGACCACCCGAATGATTTTCTTGAGAAAAATACAAGCTTTGTACAACTCCCTCTTCCTTAAAACTTACAAGATGATGCATTGTACTTTATGGGGAGTGTTTTCTGGCTATAAAGATAACATGGCTGGAATTAAGCTTTTTATCTTTTGTGTGTTTTAAAAGGATATTGACATATTTCACTTTCAAGTCACAGCAGATTTCTCTGCGTGAATTTCGGGCTGCTCTCCCCGGAGGGGAACGGTCACCACAAGAGCAGCGCCACCCATTTTCCCCCTTTCCTGTCTGCAACTCTTATTGTTTCCCTTTTAGAGTGGCTTTTTTCTACAGAATTTTGCCAGGGACAACTTTCTTGTTACCGTGGGTTCTTTTACGTGCGCTAAATAACGTTTAACACAGGGACCTTGGTTTATTGTCTCATACGAAAGACTAGCACCCAGACCACCACTCACGCTCTTATAGGGGAAAAACTTTGGGCCCTAACGGGATTCAAACCACCGCACACTTCGACCCGGACTTTAAGCTTTCTAAACAGGCGCGTTATACGTTGCCTCTAAACCACCGATACACCTTTTTTCATGCAGTTTTTCTGACCCAGTTCAATACTTTCAGTATAAACGGTTTTTGAATTTATTTTGTTACTTTTATTAATGGGACCATTAGCACTATTACATTTATATAACTTTGGTTAGTCATGAAGGTCTTTCTTTTTTTGCTTTTTTTTGTTTTATTGTGTTTTTTGTTTTTGTTTGTATGTGTAGGGATTTTTATTCATTAATATAATCATAAATCATTACTATAATACTTCTGTTTGGTGGTTGTGTTTTCCCCCTTCCTCCTTGATACCCCCTCCCCGTTTTTAGTTTTGTTTATTTTTTTGTTTGTTTTTTTGTTTGTTTGATCGTATGTTTGTTAGTGTATATGTTATTTCCTCTCAGTGGTGATGAGTATTATCATATGGTATTGTTGCGTGCATTATTTTTTTTCCTTTTCTTCCTTCTAATATATAAAGTATGAACTGAAGTATGGAGATATTGTAATCTGACATAAATTGGTTATTGATATTTCATGGATTCTTTTTTTTAAGTCTTAAATAATGGTTTTGGTGACATTGTAACTGACATAAGCTGTTTGTTTGACACAATATGAGTTAAAAAAACAACAACACACCTTTAAATGTGTGCATGCGTGTACGTACATACGTGCTGTGTGGACGAGCGCGCGAACCGTGTGTGTGTGTGTGTGTGTGTGTGGTGTTGTGCGTGGCGTGCGTGCGTGCGTGCGTGCGTGCGTGCGTGTGTGTGTGTGTGACTTTTTAGTGTGTTTTTATTGGTTGTTTATGTTGTTGCTTGTAATATCTATAGGCATATTTTATTTTTAAGGCTGTTGAATCATGTTAGCTAATTAATGTTGGTGAATTCCCCCCCCCCCCCCCCCTTTTTTTTTTCTACTTTGTTTTTTTGTATTTGTTTTGTTTTTTTTTTCTTTAGATAGATGGCTTGATAAAAAAAAGCAAATCGATGGTTATTCAAAGTACCATCTGGAAATAAAAATTTAATTTGATTTGATTTGATTTGTAACTGTGCTTTGTGAATGCAAAGATAACATGGCTGGAATTAAGCTTTTTGTTACTTGTGTGTTTTAATTGGAATGAACACGTTATTGTAGTCTGAGATAATTTTATCAAAGTAGAGAATTGACAAGCGAACAAATTGTCAGTGGGTTGGTCATTGTGTCACTGCTGGTCAGAGCACTGGGAAAAGCCTACCTCCACCTTCAACCCGAAAAGCTGGAGTTAGGGTTGGGTAGCCGGCTCGCAGCTGTAGTAAAATGATTTTTGTTTAAAAATTCAGAATGACTGGAAAGTATTGTTAAAACTTGATGAGAAGTAGTACAAATGACAAGTAACACCAAGAAATAAAAACAGAAATGTGAACAAGGTCTTTGTTCAGAGTTCTGTTCATGAATGAATGACTGGGTGTGTGCGCGTGTAGAGTATGTGCGCTAGCTCTACGATGCATGTGCACCTTTTTGTCTGTGTGTGTGTGTGTGTGTGTGTGTGTGTGTGTGTGTTGTGTGTGTGTGTGTGTGTGTGTGTGTGTGTTTTGTGTGTGTGTGTGTGTGTGTCTGTGTGTGTGTGTTGTCTGTCTGTCTGTCTGTCTGTCTCTCTCTCTCTCTCCTCTCTCTCTCTCTCTCTCGCTCTTTCTATTTCTGTGTCTGTCAATCTGTCTGTCTGTCCGTCTCTCTATTTATTATAATGTATTCAATTATAATGAAATTAGTATCAGATGTATTCTTTTTAAATGAATGTTTGGTTTATATTACTTTGAGATGACTTGTTTATCAATACTTGCAATCTACCTTTTCTTCCTCATTAGTATACTATACCATTATAAATATATTGAGTTTGATTTTTAGCTGGTTTGCCTAACTTTTAATTGTTGTTTTGTCGCTGATTTGATGGTGTAAAATTGTTTTGGATTAAAAAAAAAAATTAGGCTTTGGGCCACAGTCTGACTTTGATACATTTGATTGATGTTCTTTAAAAGAAGTGTTTTGTCTGAGTGTTTTGTAAAACTTTGTCTATATCTGCCTGTCTGTATGTCTGGTCTGGTCTGGTCTGGTCTGGTCTGTCTGTCTGTCTGTCTGTCTGTCTGTCTGTCTGTCTGTCTGTCTGTCTGTCTGTCTGTCTGTCTGTCTCTCTCTCTCTCTCTCTCTCTCTCTCTCTCTCTCTCTCTCTCTCTCACTCTCTCTCTCTCTCTCACGCTAAATCCTGTTCCGCTTTTCGTAAGAGTAGGCCATTGTGTGCCGGTGGGAACAAATGACAATATTTACAAAACTGCATACACACGTGGGCTGGATATAAAAAAAAGCACATAGGTGCTTATTCCATTATCCTCGAAAAAAATTAAATAAATGAATAACACACACATACACACACAGCACACAGCATACACACACACACACAGCATACACACACACACAGCACACACACACACACACACACACACACACACACACACAAGAGCACACACACACACACACAGCATACACACACACACACAGCATACACACACACACACACACACACACACACACACACACACACACACCACACACACACACACACACACACAGGTCTACATACATTAAAAAAGGACTTATCATTAATAATGCTACACAAGGTGAAAGAAACAAGCACGGGCTATGAATTTCTATTTCAATCCTTTATATTATAAGTCAAATCTTTTGCTGTTTGTTGAATTATTTTCTGACGATCAATCATTTCTAGGTCATCAATAATTTTTCCATATCATGAAATCCCTTTTAATCAAACAGTAGCACCCAAACACACATCAACTTATAGGCTTAAGACTCGTAGAATCAAACGTTTGATAGATTATGCATAGCTTTTCAAAGTAAGTTTGTTTTTTTTCGAAAGAAAATCAGTCACGCAGCTAAAACCTCGTTTGATTATTTGGTGATCAACCGAATAAATGATTAGTTAACTTTTTCAACCGTGGGCTCTGTTACTGTTCAAAAGTCGGGGTAGGCAGTTTGGCTTAAATATAGCAACGAAAACTGGTACAGTGTACACAGCAATACATACTATTACACATGATATTATACTAATTATAAAATACAATATGATCCACCACAGCATAGTGCAGGGTCGTCGCCCACACACACACACACTCAAAAAACCGCACACACAAACACGAGCGCGCACACGCATACGCGCGCGCATACGCACCCTGAAGAGTAAAGCGCATATCGAGAAGATGTGACAAAGTGTCGGTTTGAGCCCCGCCCAACCCCTACTTTTGCGCAGCCCCGAATAGGGTAGCCTGACTCAAATAAAGCAGTTCTTGTCGGAACGAAAGCTGGTACAAAGTACGCAACAATACATAGCAGGACACCTTATATTAATGCTAATATACAATATGATATACCAGAGCACAGTGGAGAGTTGTCACACACACACACAACACACACACATACACACACACAACACACACACACAATGTCATATACACAGACACACAGACACAGACACCACACACACACACACACACACACACACACACACACACCACACACACACACACACACACACACACACACACACACACACACACACACACAACACACACACACAAACAAACAACACAAGCGTGCTCACACATACGCGCGCACACACAAACCCCTAAGAATAAGGCGCATATCGAAAATATATGACAAAGGGGGGTGGGGGTGGGGGTTAAAACCCCATCATAGCCCTATTTTTGCGCATTAACAGAGACCATGGCACCATTGAGAGTGGTCTGTATGCATACACACTTTCTAGCATCTTTGATGTAGGTGGCGCTGTTCTTGCGGCGATACCACAGCCCTGAAAAGGGCAGTCTGACTCCAATATACCCTCCCCCCCCCAGAACAAGGTGCTCATCGAGAAGATGTTACAAAAGGACGGGTTGAGTCCCGTCCTACCTCGACTTTTGCGCAGTAAGAGAGCCTACCGCATTATGAGAATACTCTACCCCTAGAACAGACTTTACTAGCATCTTTGCTATGGGTGGCACTGTTGTTGTGGCGACACACAGTCCTGGAGAGGGAAGCCTGGCTTTAATATAGCAAGTCTGTTGGAACGAAAGCTGGTACACACACAGACAACAGACAGACAGACAGCAGACAGACACACACACACCACAACACAACACACACACACACACACACACAGCACACACACACACACAACAACACAGCACACACACAGACACAACACACACACACACACACACACACACACACACACACACACACACACACACACACACACACACACACACACACACAACACACACACACACACACACACACACACACACACACACACACACACACACACACACACACACACACACACTTTCACGCATCTGAATACTTTTTTTAATACCAATTTTTATTCTTCCTTTTTTTCGGTAAAAAAAAAATTGACACAGTGGGGAGACAACAGTCAAAGAAGAAGGAACGTGCGACACACAGAAGTATTCGTTTTCTTGCATGGGTTTGTTTTTCTTGTAGATCTGGATCTGGTATTACCCCTTGGCAAGGTAAAGTGACAGCTGCAAAAATTTCCCCCCATTCATTAGACCATGAGTGGGGGTCTGGGCGCTAGTCTTTCGGAGGAGACGATAAACAGAGGTCCTGCGTGTTACACATCATTATTTAGCGCACGTAAAAGAACCTACAGCAATAAGTGGGGTTATCCCTGGAAAATTCTTGAGAAAAAAGCCACTCTGATAGGGAAAAATACACAGTTGCAGACAGACAAAAAAGATTTTTTTTAAAAAGGGGGTAGGCGCGCACTTGTGGCGACGCGCTCTCCCCGGGAAAGGATGTAGAGAACAGTCCGAATTTCACGCAGAGAAAACTGCTGTGACATGAAGTGGTATAATATAATAAATAATGTAATATAGGTCGTCATGGGGGAGATCGGAAGGCACCTTCGTAGATCTAGGGCTTGGTGTTTGTCCGATGGATGCATGGAGCTGGTTGACAAGAGTCCCGCTAAGGCACCTTCTCCAACTGTTAACAAGAAACAGGCGAGTTTTGGTACTTAACAGGTAAAAAATAAGGTAAAGGTGTCCATAACCTAACCGGGGGGGGGGGGGCGGGTAGCCTAGGTCAGAACATTGCGCTGGCAATTTGAAGACCCGGGTTCGAATCGGTCGAGGAAATTTTCTTCCTGGGGTTAACATCAGTGCTGACTCCACTCTCCCCAAAAGTCCTTCGATGAGACTTTAAACCGAGGCCCGTGTGCGAACGCACGCAGAACATCTTGCGCACACGTTAAATCCTGTTCCGCTTTTCGTAAGAGTAGGCCATCGTGTGCCGGTGGAACAGATGACAATATTTACAAAAACTGCTTACACACGGGGACCGATGAAAAAAGCACATGATTGCTTATTCTGTTATCCTTGATATAAAAGAATAAAATAAATAATAAATATGTGGTCGTAGGGAGCGAGGCATCAGAAACCTCAGTGTTTTTTTTATTTAAGGGCCTGCATATTGAGGGTGGCGCCCATCTCCTCTCCTTCGCTGCTTTACCTTCCCTGACCCTAAAGAAAGCAGGTGCCCATTGACAGCTGGGTGAATTGGGTGGGTGGGTGGGTGGGGGGTGGGACTGTACTGAAGCCAAGGCGCACAAACGGTTACCCATCCAACTGGTGACCATGCTTAAGTGC
>JASPKP010000762.1:27500-32500 GCA_030674155.1 Stramonita haemastoma
CTTCCATGTCAACAACACAATCATATTAAAAATTAAATACAATTCCTGTGAGAAAATGAAGATTAACGTGAACACTGGAAAAAAAAGAAAAACTATGGGGTTTTTTTTTCCAGAAAAGAGGCTACTTAGGTTGACTGGCATGAGTGGTTGGTTTCTGATGGTAAAAAAACCGGACTTTGGAAACAATCAAATTATCGTTATTTAGGATTCAACTTTACAACGATAATACGCAAGAAGAAAGGTACTGAGTATATAGGAGAGAGAGAGAGAGAGAGAGAGAGAGAGGAGAGAGAGAGAGAGAGAGAGAGAGAGAGAGAGAGAGAGAGAGAGAGAGAGAGAGAGAGAGAGAGAGAGACAGAGAGAGAGAGACAGAGACAGAGACAGAGACAGAGAGAGATAGAGAGAGACAGAGATACAGAGAGAGAGACAGAGACAGAGAGAGAGAGAGAGAGAGAGAGAGAGAGGGTGGGCGGGTGGGAAGGGGGGGGAGGTAGGGAGGAAGGGAAAGAGGGAGGGAGGGACAGACTGACAGACAGACAGCAGACAGACAGACAGACAGACAAGGAAGGCAAAGTTCAAAGAAAACGATATAGGCAAGAAGACTTGTATTCCTTTTGTCGATCCACGGATTAAATTTGACAGTTTAAATGAGTTAATCTGCATACAAGGACCGTTTCTAATCCTACCACTAAGTTACTGCCCACATTTCGTTTTTGGAATTGTTGAAAAATGGACTCGAACGAAGATGAACAGATAAGGAAAAGACAGGTGGAGGTATGACTTACCGAAATTTGCCCAATCGCCATGGCCATATAGCCCAGGCTTTTACTCGTCCGCAACAGCACTTATAGGGCCACCACACAACGACAAGTTTACGCACAACAGCATCCCTTCTGAATCTGAGTCTGATTCGGGCATCACACTCCAGCAGCTGAAACCCAAGGACCATCACTAGACCAGTAAAAACAAACAGAAAACCCAGCAGCAGTTATTTCGTGTCGCATGCATAACAGCATCAGCGACAGAACCAGACGACAACGCAAGCACACCATTCAACCAGCCAACCAAGCAACCAGCCAACCACCATTATCCCAACCAACCCACCAACCAGCCAACCAACCAGCCAGTCATCCAACCAACCTACCAACCAGCCAGCAAACCACAAAATCAAATTAATTAATCAATCTGACCATTCAAGTAAAGCCAGACAGCCAGCAGGCAAGCAGTCGCCAACCAGCCATCCATCCATCCATCACAACGAACGAACGAGCCAACCAACCAACCAACCAACCAACCAACCAACCAACCAACCAACCAACCAACCAACAACCAGCCAGCCAACCAGCCAGCCAACCAACCAATTATCAACAACCAACCAACCAACCAACTAACATGAGCACAAAACCAAAGCATTCACTTGGACCAACTGACCATTGCTGACACAAGGAAGGCCACCAGACAAAGGGAAAGGAGACGGGCCATCTTTCACAGCTGATCTTACAGTCTGGTCTGTCACAGTCCAAGGCTTACTGGAATCCTTCAACACACACACACACACACACACACACACACACACACACACACACACACCACACACTCACACACACACACACACACACCACACACACACACACACGCACACACACACACACACACACACACACACACACACACACACACACACACACACACACCACCACACACACAAGAGAAAGCCGTTAAGGAAAGAGGATGGAGATAGAGGAGTTTGACTGAAAGCAGGGGCAGAAGTGAGGTGTACTGATGGGGAAAGATCCCAGGTAAAAAATAAGTGTGCTTTGGGGCTGCATTTGAAAGTGTCACACAAAGGTTCTGGCAAAAGGAGAGAGGGAGGTCATTCCAGATAGATGGACCAGAAATAGAGAAAGAACAATGGCCAATGGTGGATTGTTTGAACCTGGGAGTTTGTAAACACAAGGTATCTGCAGCAGAAGGAGGAAACAAGATGAAGTGTAAAGGTGGAGACAGTCACATAGATAGGAAGGTGCATTTTCGGTTCAGTGCAAAAGCTTTGTCAGTTATTGATGTAAGTAAAGAGCCAAAGCCTACATGAAGATGCCATCATGCTTTGAAATGTTTTAAAATTGTATTCAACCATGACAACCACTTAGCGTAATAACATGTATTCTCCACTTAAAGCCAACCCCCCAAACCCAGTTATTTAAACTCTGAGTATCACTGCCTATGTGGCAAGGTGTTTGGAAACAACCCAACAGGTTGCAATTCAGATCTTGTAGTGATTCCCAGGTGTCACAAGTGAGTCAGAACACATACTATGGGTGATCTTCAGAGTGCTTACACTGACAAGAAAAAAGCCTCAACATCAACCACTATACTTATTCACTGGCTATGTATTCACATCCTCTTTACCAGCATTCAATACCATCCGCCAGGTGAAAGACTTTACTTCAAACAGAAAAACACACAAGCAATCCAGTAAACAGTGCTCACAAGTACAGACTTACCAGTGGTGTTTCCTGGGCAGGGAATGGTGAGGGCCTACCCCTCCAGCCTGTTTTATAGACTCCTTCAGCAGACAGCCAGCTGAGGACAGCCAGCCTGCAGTGGGCTGTGCACGTGGACAGCTGCCTGTCTCTCTCACACAGTCACTGCTAACATCAAAGGAGTTTTCTCCATTGTCGGCAGATTTGAATTGTTGGGGTAATACAGCTGAGAGGAAGTTCTGTGGATGAAAACGTCATTAAGAATGGCTTATTTGATCCCTCACTGAAGTTGGAACAGCTGTCAATATTTTTATTTTTACATGCATACATTTGAAAGCATGCATGCACACTTGCATGCACCAGTGTGTGTTTACACACACACACCCGCGCACACACACACACATACACACATGCACGTGCACACACACATACACACACACACACAACACACACACACACACACACACGCGCGCGCGCGCGCGCGCGCGGCGTGCGGGCGGAGGGAGGGAAAGGTGAACATAGATATAAATATAGATGTAGATAGATTTGCTCAAGAAAAGATGAAAAATAACAGGTGTTTCCAAGTGATAAAATTGATGAATATTCATGGAAAAGAAAAGTCTATGTTACATACACACACACACACACATACACACGCGCGCGCGCTAATGCACACACACACACACACACATACAAACACACACACACACACATACAAACACACAACACTCAAGCCCACAAACACACACACACAATGCTACCGCACAGTTGTTTCAAAACCAACAGTGACAGAAAATCCAGAAGGTGGGGAGCTTAAAATAAGATCTGACATCTATCTTCCCAAAGGAGCAAATTCAATTTGTTCCAATGTCTGTTGCAGCCTACACCTCTAAACTAATGACACAACCTGGCTTTACGTGTACAAGTTAGCTAGAAATAGGTCATGCACACCTATTCCAAAATGTAAAATGTAAAGCTACATTCAAAGTTCAACATATAGCAACATGAAAAAGGACGACTAAACTAATATAATAAATAATATGACAAAAGTACACATTGCTGAAAGGTACCAGAAACATCTTTTTTTTTTTTTTTTTTAACTGATGGATCAGTTCTTGACAATAATAATACATGGAACTTATATAGCGCTATATCTTGTAAAAACAAATCAAAGCGCTTGCATTCGACCTATACATCACACAAGCAATTAATAACAATCTATGGTCCTCGCAAATTCGAACACACTCACACATGCAAGCGTACACACACGCACACGCGCACACGCCCGTGCACACGCACACACACACACACATCCACAAAGCCTATACACTTTGGCAGGTAGATGTCAAAGGCGGGGGCAGACAAGAGATGGAAACAGAAGGAGAAAATCTAAGGTTTGAAACAAGTGTGTCTTGAGGTTGGATTTAAAAGTTTCATAAGTAGGCTTTTGCCGGAGGGAGAGTGGGAGGTCGTTCCAGATCAATGGACCAGAAACAGAGAAAGAGCGGCGGCCAACGGTAGATAGGTTGAACCTAGGTATTCTTAAGGACAAAGTATCTACGGCCGAGCGGAGGGAGCGAGAAGGTGTGTACAAGTGAAGACATTCACAGAGGTAGGAGGGAGCAGTTTTGTGGAGGCATTTGTAACAGAGGGTATTGATCTTGTAGATTACTCTCTGTGGTACGGGCAGCCAGTGGAGAGATTGCAAGAGAGGGGTAATGTGCTCAGATTTTTTCTTTCTTAGGACCAGACGAGCTGCAGAGTTTTGTATACGTTGGAGGGAGTGGATGGATGATGCTGGCAGACCAGCTAAAAGAGAATTGCAATAGTCCAGACGTGAAAGAATAAGAGAAGTGACAAGTTTGGATGTTGCGTCAGTGGACAGGTACTTTCGAATTGCACTAATGCGCCGTAGTTGATAGTAGCATGACTGACAGGTCTGGGTAATGAATTTTTGCATGGAGAGTGTGTTGTCGACAACGACCCCTAGATACTTCACAGAAGTGGATAGTGGAACTGACGTATTACCGAATTCTATTGAAGTTGTAGAGATGGAGGAGAGTTTGTGTTTGGTGCCTACGAGCATGGCTTCGGTTTTATCTGCATTTAGTTGTAACTTGTTTTGTATCATCCAGTGTTGGATATCTTGAAGGCAGTTGGTCATATTTGTCAAGAGAGATGGCAGATTTCCAGGTGTAACACTGCTTTGAATCTGAGAGTCATCAGCATAAAAGTGATAATTGATATGATAACGGTCTATTATATGTGACAATGGAGCAGTATAGAGGGTAAAAAGAAGAGGGCCCAGAACTGATCCCTGAGGGACACCACATTCCAGTTTGGCAGGCGCTGATTGAATCTTGTTTACTGCAACTGTATGGACACGGTCTTTAAGGTAAGAAGTGAACCAGGTGAGGGCTGTGCCTTTAATACCGAACATGTTTTGGAGACGGGAGAGAAGAATTGAATGATCTATAGTGTCAAAGGCGGCAGATAAGTCGAGGAGAGTAAGAAGGG
>JASPKP010007623.1:0-12559 GCA_030674155.1 Stramonita haemastoma
TTCACTCTCTCCTCGCTCTCTCTCTCTCCCCCCCCCCCTTTTTTTTTTTTTTTCCCCCCCCCCCCTTTTTTCCCCCCCCTTTTTCCCCCCCCCCCCCCCCCCCCCCTTTTTTTTCCCCTTTTTTTCCCCCCAAAAATTTTTTCCCCCCCCCTCCCCCTTTTTAAAACCCCCCCCCCCAACCCCGGGCCCCCCCCCCCCCCTTCCCCCCCCCCCCCTTTTTCCCCCCCCCCGGGTTTTTTTTTTTTTTCCCCCGGGGCCCCCAAAACCCCCCCCTTTTTTTGGGGGGGGTTTTTTGGGGGGGGCCCCCCAAAAAATTTTTTTTTTTTTTTTTTTTTTTTTTGTTTTCCCCCAAAACCCCCTTTTTTCAAATTTTTTTTTTTTTTTTAAAATTTTTTTTTTTTGTTTTTTTTTCCCCTTTTTTTTTTTTTTTTTTGGGGGGGTTTTTTTTGGGTTTGGGTTTTTTTTTTTTTTTTTTTTGTTTTTTTTTTTTTGGGTGTCCCCCGGGGGGTTTTTTTCCCCCCCCCCCTTTTTTTTTTTCTTTTTTTTCCCCCTTTTTCCCCCCCCCCCTTTTTTTTTTTCCCTTTTTTCCCCCCCCCCTTTTTTTTCCCCCCCCCCCCTTTTTTTTTCTTTTTTCCCCCCCCCCCCATCTTTTTCCCCCCTTTTTTCCCCCTTTTTTTCCCCCCCCTTTTTTTTCCCTTCCCCCCCCCCCTCTCTCTCCTTTTTTCCCCCCCCCCCTCCTCTTCCCCCCCTCCCCCTCCCTCCCCTCTTTCCCCCCCCCGGGGGGGGCCCCTTTTTTTTTTTTTTTTTCCCCCCCGGGGCCCCCGGGCCCCCCCCTTCCTTTTTTCCCCCCCGTTTTTCCCCCCCCCCCCCCCCCCCCCGGGGGGGGGCCCCTTCCCCCCCCATGGGGGCCCCCCCCCAAGGGCCCCGGGGGGTTTTCCCCCCCCGGGGGTTTTTTTTTTCCCCTTTCCCCCCCCTTTCCCCCGGGGGTTTTTTTTTTTTCCCCTTTTTTCCCCCCGGGGGGGTTTTTTTTTTTTTCCCCCCTTCCCCCCCCCTTCCCGGCCGGCCCCCGGGGGTTTTTTTTTCCCCGGGGCCCCTTTTTTCCTTTTTTTCCCCTTGGGGGGTTTTCCGTTTTCCCCCTCCCCCCCCCCCCCCCCCCCCCCTCTCCCCCCCCCTCCCCCCGGGGGGGGCCCCCCCCCCCTCCCCCCCCGGGGGCCCCCCTTTTCCCCTTTTTCCCCCCCACTTTTGGGGTGGGGGGAAAAAAAATTTTTTTCCTTTAAAAAAAAGTTTTTTTTTCCCCCCCCTCTCCCTTTTTCCCCTTTCCCCCCCCCCCCTTTTTTTCCCCGGGGGTTTTGGGGCCCCGGGGTTTCCCAAAAAAAAACCCCCCGGGGGGGGGGCCCCCCCCGGGGGGCCCCCCCCCCCCCCCCCCTCTTCCCCCTTTCCCCCCCCCCCTTTTTTTTTTTTTCCCCCCCCTTTGCCCCCCAAAAAAATTTAAAAAAAGGGGGGGTCCCTTTTTTCCCCCCAAAAAAATTTTTTTGGGGGGGGGGCCCCCCCCCCCCCCCCGGGGGGGGGTTTTGGGGTTTTTGGGGGGGGGGGGGTTTTTTCGGGCGGGGTTTGGGGAAAAATTTTTTGGGGGGTTTTTGGGGGGGGGGGGGGGGGGGGCCCCCCCCCTTTCCCCCTTTTTTAAAAACCCCCCCAAAAAAAAAAAAAAAACCCCCCCCCCCCCCCCCCCGGGGGGGGGCCCCCAAAAATTTTTTTCCCCCCCCTTTTTCCCCCCCCCCCCCCCCCCCCTTTCCCCCTTTCTTTTTTTTTTTTCCCCCCCCCAAAAAACCCCCCCCTTTAAAATTCCCCCCCCCCCCCAAAAAAAATTTCCCCCCTTTTTTTTTTTTCCTTTCCCCCCCCTTTTAAAAAAAAAAAATTTTTTTCCCCTCCCTTTTCCCCCCCCTTTCCCCCTTTTTTCCCCCCCCTCCCCCTCTTTTTCCCCGGGGGGGGGGGTCCCCCCCACGGGGGCCCCCCCTCCCTTTTCCCCCCCCCCCCCCTTTCCCCCCCCCCCCCCCCCCCCCCCCCCCCCTTCTCCCCCCCCACCCGGGGGGCCCCCCCCCCCCCTTTTTTTTCCCCCCCCCTTTTTTTTCCCCCCTCTTTTTTCCCCCCCCCCCCCCCCCTTTTTTTTTTTTTTTCCCCCCCCCCCCCCCCCCCCCCCCCCTTTTCCCGGCCCCCCCCTTCCCCTTCCCCTTTTTTGCCCCCCCCCCCCCCCCCCCCCCTCCCCCCCCCCCCCTTTTCCCCCCTTTTTTCCCCCCTTTTTGGGCCCCCCCCCCCCCCCTCTCTCCCTCCTCCCCCCCCCTTTTCCCCCCCCCCCCTTTTTTTTTTTTTTTTTTTTTTTTGGCCCCCCTTTTTCCCCGCCCCCCCGGGGGGGGGGGGGGGGGGGGGGCCCCCCCCCCCCCCCCGCCTTTTTCCCCCCCCCCCGGGGTTTTTTCCCCCGGGGGGGGGGGCCCCCCCCCTTTTTTAAACCCCGGGGGTTTTTCCCCCCTTAAAAAGGGGGGAAAAGGGGGGGGGGTTTTTTTTTGGGGGGGGGGGGGGGGGGCCCCCCCCCTTTTGGGGGGGGGGGGGGGGCCCCCGGGGGGGGGGGGGGGGCCCCCGGGCCCCCCCCCCCCCCCCCCCGGGGGGGGGGGGGGGGAAACCCCCTTTTTTCCCCCCCCCCCCCCCCCCCCCCCCCCCCCCCCCGGGGGGGGTTTTCGGGGCCCCCCCCCCCCCCTGAAAAACCCCCCCCCCCCTGCGGGGGGGGGGGGGGCCCCGGGGGGGGGGGGGGGCCTTTTGGGGGGGCCCCGGGGGGCCCCCCCCCGGCCCCCGGGGGGGGGGGGAAAAAAAGGGGGGGGGGGAAAAAAGGGGGGGTTAAAAAAAACCCCCCTTAAAAACAAAGTTATTTTAAAGGGGGGGTTTTTGGGGGTTTTTATTTTTTGGGGTTTTTTTTTTTTTTTTTGGGGGTTTTGGGGGGAGGGGGGGGGCAAATTGGGAAAGGGGGGACCCCGGGGGGGGGGGCCCCATCTCTCTCCCTCTGTCTCTTTCCCCTTCCTCCCGCCCTTTCCTCTCTCTTCTCTTCCTCTCTTTTTGGGGGGTGTGGGGGGGGGGGTCACTGCCGGGAAACCCCTGACCCCACACGGGTTAATTCACGGGGGGGAAAAAATTTTTGCTACCGAGAGGGGGGAACTTTCCCGTCTGCCCGATTTGCTGCAAAAAAATTTTATTTTTTTTTCCCCCAAACCCCCCACCCCCCTCTGGGCTCTCTCTTTTCTCTCTCTAACTGTCTCTGTCTGTCCTGTCTCTCTCCTTTTTGTCCCTCTCTCTTCCTTTGTTTTCTGGGGCGGATGAAAAAAAAAATGTAATTTCCTTTCTTACTTTTGTTACCCTTATTTAAAAATAAAGATTATTCATTCATTCATTCAATTTTTCTCTCTCTCCTCCTCTCCTCCACCCCCCCAGGGTCCTTTTTCCCCGATCATTTCCCCTCTCCCCTCTTCCCCCCCGGGGGCCCCCCTCGCCCCCCCTCCCCCCCTCACCCCCTTTTCCCCCTCTTCCTCCCCCTTTTCCTCTCCCCCCCCCCCCTTTTCTCCCCCCCCCCCGTTTCCCCCCCCCTCCCCCCCCCCCCTCTCCCCCTCCCCCCCTCCCCCCCCCCCCGGTGTTTTTTTTTCCCCCTTTTCCTTTGTCTGTCTTTTTGGGCTGTCTGTCTGTCTTCCCCTCTCTCGCTCTCTCTCCTTTTCTGTTTATGAAAAAAATGTATAATACTTTTTACTATGTAACCCCCCTTGGGAAAAATAAAGAAAAAAAAAGAAAAAGATTATTCCTCTCCTCCCCTCCCCTGTCCCCCTGTCTCTGTCTCTCTCTGTCTCCCTCTGTCCTCGTCTCTGTCTCTGCCCTCTCTCTCTCTCTGTGTGAAAAAAAAAGTAAATAAAACTTACTCTGTAACCCTTTTAAAAAAAAAAAGAAAAAGAAAAAAAAATATTTTTTTTTTTTCCCCCTCTCTCCTCCAAAACTCTCTCCTTTTCTCCCCTCCCCCCCTCCCTCTCCCCTCCCCCCCTTCTCCTCTCTCTCTCTCCCTCCCCTCCCCCCTCTCCTTTTCTCCTTCTCTCCCTCTGTTGAAAAAAAAGAAAAATAAAACTTTCTCCCAAAAACCCCTTGAAAAATAAAGAAAAGAAAGAAAAATACTTTTTTTTTCTCTCCCCATTCCCCCCTCCCCCCTTCCCCCTCTCTCTCTTCCCTCTCCCCCCCCGTCCCCCTCTTTCCCGTCCCCCTCTCCCCCCCCAGGTTTCCCCCCCCCCCTTTTTTTCCTCGGGCTTCCCCCCCCCCTCCCCTTCCAACCCCCTCTCCCCCCTTTTCATTTTTTTTCCCTCTCTCCTTTTTCTCTTTGGGTTGTGGGGGGGGGGGTTTTTGTGTGTGTGAGAGAGTGTGGTGTTGTGGTGCGTGGGTGGTGGTGCGAGGGCGTAAGGGGTGCGGTTGGGGGTTTCGTGGGGGGTTTGGGGTGTGTTTTTTGGGTGTTGTTCGTAGTTGCCAAGTATACTTGAAAACTTGTCTTTTCAAAGAACACATACACTTGTGTGTTTGCAAAATGGGTGTGTGCCCCGCACGCACAAACACACACACCCTTTTGGGGGGTTTTTTCTTTTTGGGGGGCCCCCCCCCTTTTTTTTTTTTTTCCCCCCCCCCCCCCTTTTTTTTCCCTCTCTCCCCCCCTTTCTTTTTTTTTCCCCCCCCCCCCCCCCCGGGGGGGGGGGGGGGGGGGGGTTTTTTTCCCCCCAAAAAAAAAAAGGGGAAAAAAAATTTTTTTTTAAATTTTTTTTTTTCCCTGGGTTTCCCCCCCTTTTTTTTCCCCCCCCTTTTTTTTTTTTTTTTTTTTTTGGGGGTTTTTTTGGGGGGAAAATTTTTTTTTTTTTTTTTTTTCCCCCCCCCCCCCTTTTTTTTTCCCCCCCCCAAAAAAAAAAAAAAGAAAAAAAACCCCGGGGGAAAAAAATGGGGGGGAAAAAAAAACAAACAAAAATTTTAAAAAAAAAAAAAAAGGGAAAGGTTTGGGGGGGGGGAAATTTTTTGGGGGGGGTTTTTAAAATTTTTTAAAAAAAGGGGTTAAAAAAAAATTTTTTTTAAATTTTTTTTTTTTTTAAAAAAAAAAAAAAAAATTTTTTTTAAAAGGGGAAAAAAAAAAAAAAAAAAAAAAAAAAAAAATTTTTTTTTAAAAGGGGGGGAAATTTTTTGGTTTTTTTTTTTTTTAATTTTTTTTTTTTTTTGGGGGGTTTTTTTTTTTTGTAAAAAAATTTTTTTTTTTAAAAAAAAAAAATTTTTTTTAAAAATTTTAAATTTTAAAAAAAAAAAAAACCCCCCCAAAAAAAAAAAAAACCCCCTTTTTTTTTTAAAAAAAAGGGCCCCCCAAAAAAATTTTAAGCCACCAAAACTCCCGACACAAAGGAACACTAAGAAAAAAATTAATGTCTGAGGCCACACAAATCAGACCCGCAAAGTGAGATGTTTAGTTTTTCCAGGAACGAGGAAGAAAAAAAGAAGAAAAATTTGGTTGTGGGGTGTGTGTGTGGGGTGGTGGGCCGGCGTGCTTTGCGTGCTTGGGGTGCGTGCGTGCGGCGTGCGTGCTTTGCGTGCGTGCGTGCTTTCGTGCGTGCGTGGTGGGGGTTTTTTTTCCCAAATTTTACGTCCCTTTACAATATATATATAATATAAAAAGGTATATAAAAAATATATAAAATAAATTAAAATAAATATATTTTAAATTTTATATAATGGGGGTATGCTTTCCGTGCGAGCGGCTTTTTTGCGGGGTGTGGTGGGTGCGTGTGTGTGTATTTGTTTTTTGAAATTGTGCCCCCCCGCTTGCGTGCGTGCGTGCGAGCGTGTTTTGCTTGCGCGCCCCGCCGCGGGGGGGGTGGTGGTGGGGGTGAAAGGACAAAACCCCCCCCCACCCTACCCCCTTTTTTCCCCCAGAGGGAAATTAGAAAACTTTTAAAGGGGTTCCCAGAACCCCGGGGGAGCATGCCCCTTTCTTTACATAACAAAACACTTTAATGCCGCTGTGTGTGGGGTTTGTGGTTTTGGTGGGGTGGTTGTGTGTGTTTTTGGTGTGTGTGGTTTGTGTGTGGGGTCTGTTCTGTGCGTGCCCTGTGCCTGGTGTCTCTTTTGTGGGGTTTTGTATATATTCCCGTTTCCACCACATAATGAAAACGGAGTCACCCGGGGGTCAATTACAAATTACCGACATGTTCCCAAAATGTGCAATAAAGGCCTATCAAAAAAACAAAAAAAAAAATTTTGAAAATCGGAAAAATTCTGTCCCAAAAATTATTAAAAATTAAAAAGAACTTTTGCGGGATGGGACAAAAAGAAAAGGGGCAAGTTTTTTTTTTCGAAACGGGTTTGTCCAGAATGAGGGTTTTGAGTATTTTCAAAACACATTTAAAAAGCAAAAGGAAAAAAAATTTTATCCTTTGGGATTTTTTCATTATAAGGAAAAAAACCCAGATCAATTTAATAAATCCCCAAAAAAAATCAAAAATTGGACACTTTGACCCCGCCTCCCCTTTAAAAAGGCCCTACGAAAAAATAGGAAATGTGCAAACGACCATTTCGGGGTGGAGCTTTCACATATATGTGTGTGGGGTATGTGCGTGTGTATGGTGTGGGGTTAAATTGTGTGGTGTGTGTGTTTGTTTGTGTGTTTGTGATGTGTGTGTGTTTTGTTTTGGTTGTGTGTACGGTAAACGGGGCCCCTGCTTTCTCTGCCTTAGGCCGGGACCAAATTCTGGCCACCAAAGGAGGGAAGAAAGAATTCCTATTCTGCGATGTGTGCAAAAAAAACCCCAGTTGCCCCCCCCCCCCCCCCCCTAAAGCATCCTCCTACTTCTCCCTTCCCCCCCCCCATCCCTGCCCCCCCCAGGGGGAAGGGCAGGGGCCCGCCCAGTAAAAAACCAGCCCCTTTCCCCCCTTTTTCCCCCCCCCCCCCCCTCCACACACACACACCCCTTTCCCTTAGAATTCCCGGGGAAAGCCCTTCGGATGAGACAAATAAACCGGGGCCCCCCGGTTGTGCGAACGCACTCCCAGAACATCTTGCAAAAACACTTTAAAACCCTGTTCCGCTTTTCGTAAGAGTGGGGCCATTGTATGCCTTTGGGAACAGTTTAAACAAGATTACAAAAAACGCATACACACGGGGACGGGATAAAAAAAAAAAGTACATGGTGCTTTTTCCATTATCTTCGATATAAAAAAAATAAAAGAATAAAGGGAAAATCGAATAAAATCTCCCTCCCCCATCCCCCCCCTTTCCCCCCTGTGGGGGGCAAAGGGGTCCTGCCCAGTATAACTAGCACCCCCCTCCCCCCCCCCCCCCAAACCACTCTTTCTGGAAATTTTCTTTGCCACGAATTTTTTCCCTCTTTTCTGTCTCTTTTCTTTTTGTTTTTTTCTGCCTTGCCCCCTTTTTTTTTTTTCTGTCATCTTTCTTCCTTTTCCCAATTTTGTGCCTTCTTGGTTCAATTCTCCTGCCCTAAAACCCCCTCCCCCCACCCCCTCCCCCTCCCCCCCCAAAAAGACTTTAAAGACAACAATTCTCCCCCCTTTGGGGGGGTTTTGGGTGCGCCCGGGCCGACTTGTCCAAAACACTTAAAAGGCAGCAAAAAACACAATTTCGCTTTTTTATGACAACAATAAAAAGTTGCTGTCCTGGCTGAGCGTTCGATGAAGAAAAAATAGAAGAAGAAAAAAAAAGAGGGGGAGAAGGAAAAGGGGGAGGAAAGGGGGAGGAGGGAGGAGGAGGAGGGAAAAAAAGAAGGGAAAAAGAAGAAGAAAAAGAAGAAAAAAGAAAAAAAGAAGAAGAAGAAGAAGAAGAAAAAAAGAAGAAGAAGAAGGAGGAGGGGGATGGAGGAAGGAGGAGGAGGGGAAAAAGGGGGGTAGGGAAAAAGGGGAAAAAATTGAAAAAGGGGAAAAGGAAAAAAAGGGAAAAAAAAGAAAAAGGAAAAAAAAAAAAAAAAAAAAAGAAAAAAAAAAAAAAAAGGAAAAAAAAAAAAAGAAAAGGGGGAAAAAGAAAAAAGGGGTGGAAAGGAGGAGGGGTGCCGTCGTCTGTTTTTGCTTCTTTTCCCCCGCCTCCTTCCCCTCCCCCTTCATTTTCCCAAACTTTAGCTTCATCTTTATCTTCTCCTCCTCCCTCCCCTCCTCCTCCTCCGCCTCCCCCCTCCTCCCCCCCTCCCCTCCTTCCCCCTTTCTTGCTTTTTTCTTCTTCTTCTTCTCTTCTTTTTTTCTTAGGGTCCTTTTTCTTTTCTTCTTTTTCCGCCCCTCCCCTCCCCCTCCCCTCCCCCTCCTTTCCCGTCCCCCCCCCGGCCCTTTTTCTTCCCTTTCCCCCCACCTTCTTTTTTTCCCCTTTTTCTCCCCCCCCTCCACCTTCTTCTCCCTCCTCCTCCCTCCTCCTCCTCCTCCCCCCCTCCTCCCCCCCTCCTCCTCCCTCCTCCCCTCCCCTTTCCCCTTTTTCTTTTTTCTTTTTTCCCTTTGTCTTCCCCATCATTCTTCTTCTTCTTTTCCCCCTCCTCCTCCCTTTCCCCTCCCCCCTCCCCTCCTCCTCCCTTTCCCCCCCTCCTTTTCCCCCCCTCCCCCCCGCCCAAAAAACCCCCAATACACAACCCCCCTTATAACTTAAAACCCCCCCTTCCTTCCCCAAACCCGGGAAAAAGAAAAGGGAAAAACCCCCCCATAAAAAACCGACACCCCCCGGGCCAAGCCCCCGTTTAAACCCAAAGGGGTAAACCCACCCCCGCCCCGACGGGGTTTAAGGGGCCTTTAGGGAAGCCCCCCCATGAACCATTTCCCTCACCCCCCCCCTACACTAAAAAATTCCTCGTGTGTGTGTGTGGGTGGTCCTTTTCCCGTCTTCTGTCCCGTCTGTCGTCGTCTGGGGACTTATGTACAAAAAGCATAGGGGTACCCCATCCAAATTCACCCAAAAAAAAGAAAAATTTTTTCCTTGCCTCTCTCCCCCTCCCCCTCCCCCCTCTTCCCCCCTACCCCCCCCCCCAACCCCCCCCTCTCCCCCCCATTCTTCCCCCCCCCAACCCCCCTCGTTTTACCCACTCCCCCCCCTCTCTCCCCCCTCGGTTCCCTTTTTCCGCCCCCTACTCCTTCCTCGGTCTTCCCCCCTCATTTTCTCTTCCCTTTTCTCACTCCTCTTTGGAAATGTCCTGTCACAAAAATGCCATGCCCTTTTTTTTCTTCCTTCTTTCTTTTTCTGTCTGTCCCTTCTGTCTGTCTTTCCCGTCTGCCCCCACCAAGAGGGACCACAACCGTGACAAACGAAAAAAACAGCAAACAGCAACAACTTCCCCAAAATAAAAACAAAAACAAAACAAAAACATTCCAAAAAACCCAACCATTGGTGTTTCATGTCTTGGTTTTAGACTTGCAAAGCGAAAAAAAGCCCTAAATATCCAGTTTTCTCACAAACCCTAACTCTAAAAAAACCCAACCGCCCCTCCCCCCCCCCCCCGTCCTTCGACCACCAACCATTTCCCCCCCTTTCCCCCTTCCACACCCCCCCCCAAAACCCCCCCCCCACCCTCCCCCTTTTCCATCCTTTTTATCTTGGAAAGTATCAGGGTTTTCCCGGGTTTTTTTCTGTCTCTTCCGATGTACGGGGGAGTGACCCGAGATTGGTAGATGCCCGAGGGACGGGGGAACCCGGGGTAGCCCCAGTGGGCAGAACATTGCGCTTTGGCCCAAATTTGGGCGACCCGGGGTTTGATTCCCTTCGAGGGGGATTTTTCTCCCTGGGTTAACATCAGGCTGGAAACCCCTCCCCCAACCCCCCCCCAAAAATTTTCGGATGAGAAAATTAAAAAAACCCAGGCCCCCCGTTTTGCAAACCCACTTTCAGAACAATTTTTGCGCACCCGTTAAAAAACCTGTTCCGCTTTTCGTAAGTGTAAAGGGTATTGTTTTGCTGGCGGGAAAAGACAATTTTAAAAAAACTGCATACACACGGGACTGGATGGTTAAAAAAACACAAGATTTCTTATCCCCCTTTTCCCGATATAAAAAATCAATCAAATCAAAAACAAATCAATCAAAAAGGACGGTTATAAACCGAGTGGGGTTAAAGGGGTTTGGAAATTCCCAAATTCCGCGGGTCCCCATATGAAATCTTGGGTTTAAATCTCGGGCAACGTGTGTTCAAGAAGCTTCTATTCTTTTTGGTTTTGCACACGGGGATTTGGTTTTATTTGTTCCCCCATTCAAAAAAACTTTTTGGGGGGAGTGGGAATCAGTACTGGGTTAAAACCCCCCAGGTAGAAATTCCCCCAAAAAAAGGTGCCTTTGGGGGGGGGTTTGAAACCCCCGGGGTCGGGCAGATCCCGAAGTGCCCAAAAATTTTAAAAACCCCCTGGCCATACATCCATCCTTTTCCCCTCCACCACCCCCTCCGTCCTCCATTCATCCATTTCCCTTTTCCCTCCATGGGATGCATTGCCTGTATCCCCTCCATTGGGATTTTCCCCCATGCAAACATGCATGCCTTTTATCCATCCCCTCCATCCTTTCCCCCTCCGTCCGTCCGTCCAAACCCTCCCTTCCCCTCCCCTCCATCCAAACCTCCGTCCGTCCCCTCCATCCATCCCCCTCCATCCCCCATCCCTTTCCCCCCGTCCGTTCCCCTTTCCTCCCTCCCCTTTCCCTCCACCCAGCACGCCAAAAAAAACCAACCCCCTCCATCCCTCCCTTTCCCCTCCCCTTTGTTTCCCTTTCCGTCCATTTCCCTCCCCTCCCTCCGCCGACCGGGCCGTTTTCCTCCGTCCGCCGTCCCCTTCCCAAAGCATGGGATGCATGTATGGATCCATTTCCCTCAAATCCAAACCATCCAACCACCCCCCACCCAACCCCCCCATCCATCCATCCATCCCATGTTTAGTTTTTTTTTTTTTTTTCCCTTGGGGTTTGGAAATTTACCCCATTAAAAATTTTTTCTTGCATTGGTGCTTTATAATTTTCCCTATTTCTCCCCAAAAGGGGAAAGGTTTAAAAAAAAAAAAAAAAAAGAAGAAAGTGTTTCTTTATTAAATGAAAATTTTGTGCTTGTCCCATTTTTTTCTTTCCTTTCCCAAACCCGCCTGCCGCCCTTCTAAACCCGCCTGTCTGCTTTTTTTTACTGCCTGCACCCATTGCCTTATGTGGGGATCAAACTTTTGCTTGCTCAAATACATACCTACCTACCCGCTTTTTTCCCTACTTTCTTCCCAAGTGGATTTTTTAAAAAAAAAAAAAAAAACCCCAAAAAAACCACCTTTAAACCCCAAAACCAAAAAACAAAAAAAAAACCCTAAAAAACCCCCCCCCCACCCCCCCCCCCCCCCCATAGAAGGGATCCAATGTCCCTATGACAATATATATAAAATATAATATATATATATAGAGAAAAAAAAAGAGAAAAGGAGAAAAGGAGAGGAGAGAGAGGAGAGGGGAAGAAGAGAGAGAAGAGAGAGAAAAGAGGAGAGAAAAGAGAGAGAGAGAGAGAAAAGAGAAGAGGAAAAGGTAAAAAAGGGGTTTTCCCCTAACCCGTGTGGTCGTTTTAAACTATCATCTATCTATCAAACTATCTATCTATCTATCTTTTCATTTTATCTATCTTTTCTATCAAACTATCTATCTATCTATAAACTATCTATCTATCTATCTATTTAAAAAAATATATCAATATATCTAAACTAAAACTATATCCAATTAAAAAATAATCCTTTTCAAAACCGAAATCTCTCCCCCTTTCCTTTCCCCCCCTTCCCCTCCTTTTATTCCCTTCCCCCTTTTCCCGTTTTTTCCCGGCAAAGACAAAGGGGGGCAGTTTTTTAGAGAACAAAAAGCCCTTGCTTTCCCGCCCGGCACTGGGGACATCCCCAGGTTTTCCCCTTTTTTTTTTCCCCCCTTTTTTTGAGGAATCGTTTTAAACCCCGTGTGTTCTGAGGCGGAAACATGTTTTGAAAGGATGAAAGGAAAAGGGTGTGGTTTTTTTTTTGGGTTTTTTTTCCTTCTTGGGGTTTTGTTGGTGTTTTTTTCCTTGTTTTTCTTCTTCTTCTCCTTTTTCATTTTTTTTCTTCTTCTTTCTATTTCTTTTTCGCAATTCCCTTTTTCTTTCTTCTTTGCATTCTTTTTACCCTTATCCGTTGCAAATTTTTCTTTTTCTTCGTTGCAAATTTTTTTTTTTTTCTTTTTCTTCTTCTTCCTTTTTCCTTCTTTTTTCCTTTTTATTTTTTCTCTTTTTCTTCTTTTTTCCCCTTTCCCCTTCTTCTTTCTTCTTTTTCTTCCTTTCTTTTTTTCCCTTTTTCTTCTTTTTTTTCCCTTTTTCTTTGACGTCCCTCTTCTTTCTTTTTCTTTGCATTCTTCTTTTTTTCCTCCTCCTCTTCTTCTTTTTTCATTCTTTTTCTTCTTTGGGAATCTTCTTTTTCCCCTTTTTTTTCTTCTTCTTCCTCTTCCTTTTTTCTTCTTTTTCTTTTTGTTTTTTCTTCTTTTCCCCTTTTTCTTCTTCTTCTTTGCA
>JASPKP010007624.1:10000-12559 GCA_030674155.1 Stramonita haemastoma
AAACATCAATCCACCACCATCTATCATCAAAATAAGTCCCTTAAAACATAAGATTTTGATAAAAGGTGGGAAAGAACAACAACAACAGGTAAGAAATAAGACAGAGATGCAATATTAAGGTAATGTTATAAAAAGGCACTCATTCAGAAACGAAAATATGAAGTAAGAATCAATGAAGATTTTGATTTGAAATTTAAAAAAAAAGAAAAAAAGGCGCAATAATTAAAGAGCAAAAATGAGAATATGATGAGGTTAAATGACTGAAGACATCAATCCACTACCATCTATCATCAAAATAAGTCCCATAAAACATAAGTTTTTGAACAAAAAAGCCCCAACTCACACACACACATACACACACACAAACACACGCACGCACGCACGCACAAACACACACATGCACACACACCTCACTTAGTCTAATGATTGCAGGTCATAAGATCATCATAATCAGAGAGAAGTGAGGAGGGAGAGGGCAGATAGTTTGAGAGGGGAGAAGTGTGGTTTGCTATTTTTGATGCATCAAGTGGATTAGAAGGTGATTTTTGAAGGTTGTTAATGATTGATGCTGTTTAATTGAGTCAGGGAGGGAGTTCCATAGCGTAGGGCCTGAGTATAGTAAACTAGTTTTGAACAAGTCTATTCTTTTGATTGGGACACTTGGCTTTACCGTATTTCTGGAATGATTCATTGGGAATTTGTCTTTTAAGGATGTGGGGACATTTCCTGTCAGTATCTTAAACATCATGATGCCATTGTTATATTTTAGTCTTTGGTGTAGGGGAAGGATATTTAACTGAGTATAATCCCCTTCTAGCAAGGTTGTTTTCTTCAGAAGGACCAGTTTGAGACCACGTTTATACAGACTTAGTAACGGTTTCATGATATTTGCACTGGCAGAGTCCCACAGGGTTGCAGCATAGTCTATTGAGGATTGTATATAAGCTTGAAAAAACAGTTTCCTTGAATGGTAATCAAGAAAGTGTTTAATTTTAATCAACTGGTAGACTTTTTTGGACAAGTATTTGCATAGATGAGATATGTGGTAGAACCAGCTGAGATTTTCATCAATTGTCACTCCTAGAACTTTGTGGTGAGAGGTTTGTTCGATTGCTTCCTTTTTTATGTGAATTGGAAATAGTTTATGTGGTAAATTTTGTCGCTTTTGGCTGGAGAGAGAGAGAGAGAGAGAGAGAGAGAGAGAGAGAGAGAGAGAGAGAGAGAGAGAGAGTAATAATTACATATTTTGATTTAGCTTCTAAGGATATATTTGAACTATGTAATAATTTTATTGAGTTATCTGATTAGGGTTAGTGCCAGTGCTTGGAGATGTGTTAGACATATTTTCATATGGCTTGTAAGGATAGCTATCCAGGGTTCTCATGAACAATCAGCTTTTTTAAGGTCATTCTAGAACCAGTTTCTGGGCTAGTGTTGGGAATTGAATTAACGTTTTAACCACCTTTCTCTTAGCTTCGCCAGTTTTTCGATCCAGGAATGTTTAAAAGGTCTAAATCCACCTAGTGCATATTTCCATTTTCGTTTTGGACTCGGAAGATTTCTTCGTCGTACTGTTAAGATCTGCCGTGACATGTTCTTTTTTAACAACACGTGTTAGTGTGTTTTGATGACCCCTTTTTGGTTTGGCACCCTAATTTTGGATTGCAGAAGCGTGTCGAAAAACGTCTGGTACTATCAGAATCATTAACATTCACTATGCATAATGACGTGATTTCAGGCACATGGAAAACAAATAAAAAAAAAAAGATAGTTTTTTTAAATGGCTTCTTGAAAATATGAGTATATGATTTATCGTTTTGAAACCAACATTGCCATGTCGTATGCAGTGTGTATGACTGACAAAAAAAATAAACATATTAATATCATTGAAGAATAGCTTTGCACGGATGTTGGATATGTCTTAGTGTCGTTATACCTAAGTAAGGTTTCTTGTTTTTTTGTTGTTTATTGTTGCTTTTTTCACTGTGCATGACACATTTCTTTTGAAACAACAAGGAAATGGGATGTTCGGGAAAACTTATTCCTTTCTTATGAAACATCAGGGAAAGGGGATGTGTTGGAAACTTCTGTGAAACGAACATCATTCTATATGACGTCGGCTTGACACGTGCTGCTTCTAATCTCTCGCCAGTTTCAATGTCTGTTGTCTTCTCCCTGCCTTTTCCCGTTTTTGTGAAGATCTGGCAGAAAATCTGTGGAATTCAAAACGAGAGTTTGGGCAGGTTTCAGAATGACACAGACCAGAGAGTAATTGGAAGGGCAAAAGTCAAAAGTCTGCTGCCCAGATCTTGAGAAAAAGAGAGAGAAAAAATTTAATAAACTTCCAGCATCAAAGGAAATTGGCGGAGAGGTTCTTGATGGATTTGAACAATTTGAAATTTCCCTTGCAAAACGTGAAAGCTGTTAACCCCACGTGACGTATGGTTAAAAGGCAATTTGCTATAGTGCAGAAGCAAGCTGCAGCAGATACATTGTGCTGCAGTTGAGCTCGTAAAAGGAAAACATCTGGTGATTTTTGTAGCACTGAGTGACAAAAAT
>JASPKP010007625.1:0-2500 GCA_030674155.1 Stramonita haemastoma
GGTCTCCCGGCATCCCCATGGGGGAGTTTTATATCGTACAGTGCATAAGATATTATTCCCTAGAATTTATTCATTGTTTTTATTTTATTGATTTATCATAGAATCTTTAATAATAAGTCATTTTACAAATGATTGAGAAGTTGTAAGTGGCAACCTGCACTTGTTTTCCTCCACTGCTTTTTCCTCAATGATGAAGAATTATGCCAGTTTTACCAGTGTCAGGACACAGCCAGTTTAATTGCAGTCTGTCTTAACCACTCGGCTGTCTATAACACTTGTCACTCTTGCCATCTGACTGACAGATAGAAATCAAACCACGAGGGATGCACCTGTTTTGGGGGATTTTTCCCTACAGTTAACATTACTACCAACTCAACTCCCCCCCCCCCCCTCCCTAAAGATCCTTCGAATGAGACAGTCAACTGAGAAGCCCAGTGTGCAAAAAGCGGGAAGAAGAACATAGGAGTGATTTATGTGCTTATGATTTGGAAATTGTTTTCTGAAACTAACTTCTTAAAGATGTGAAATAAACACAAGAGTGTAGTGACGACCTGTGTGTGTGTGTGTGTGTGTGTGTGTGTGGTGTGTGTGTGTGTGTGTGTGTGTGTGTGTGTGTGTGTGTGTGTGTGTGTGTTGTGTGTGTGTGAGAGAGAGAGAGAGAGAGGGAGAGTCGGGGAGGAGAGGGAGATACAGACAGACAGACAGACAGACAGACAGACAGACAGACAGACAGACAGACAGACAGACAGGTAGGTAGGTAGGTAGGTAGACAGACAGACAGAGACACAGAAATTTGCAAGCAGACAGAGCTATAAACAGAAAGATATAAAACATCCCACCCCACCCTCAAAACAAAACAAAAATAACTAAACAAAACAAAACAGAGACAGATATGCAGACAGACATATAGACAGACAGACAGATTGACCGAGAGAGAGACAGAGACAGAGACAGAGAGAGAGAGAGAGACAGATTGACAGAGAGAGAGACAGAGAAAGAGACAGAGAGAGAGAGAGAGAGAGACAGACAGACAAACAGACAGATACACAGACAGACAAACCGACCGACAGACAGACGGAGAGAAAGTAACAGAGACTGGAGCGAGCGTCCAAGCGTATGCATGCAAGCCTCCATCATCATCATCATCATCACAATAACTGCGCTTTTCAATTTCCGGGAAAGAAAAGAAACAAACAAACAAAACAAAAACCCAAAAACCCAGAAACCGCTGTCTATAACGGCGCTGTAAGGAATGGAGCAGACCAGAGATGTCTTTTCAAACACGTCATGTCACACTGCTGAGGCAGTCTGTCGTCTCTCCCTCCCTCCGTCCCTCCCTCCCTCCCTCCTAACAATAAAGGATCTATCCTGCGCGCGCTGTATGCCTATAGCATGCCACACACCACAACCACACAGCCAACCATTGAATAAACAAAACCAAACAAAACCAACAAAAACAAACCAACAAAAACAAAGAAATAGCAAAGGTTTCAGTGGTTTTTGTCTCTTTGGGTTTTTTGTTTGTTTATCTGTCTGTTTGTGTTTGTCTGTCTGTCTGTCTCTGTCTCTCTCTGTGTGTTTTATTTTGGCGATGGCTGGCTGTATGTTTTACGAGGAAAGATTGTAAGATTAAGCTTGCCCTAAAATCTCCACCTTTGCATGTTGAAGATCATAAATTAATTAATTAAGTAAGTAAGTAATTCAGTCAGTCAGTCAGTCAGTCAATCAATCAATCAACCAGTCCATCTGTTTGCGCTAGCTGAGAAAAAGGACACAGATAACAGCGACGAACAGAAACGCAGGTAAATACAAACCTGCGTTTCTTGTGCGTATGTGCGAACACGTGCACGGTTTAGATAACAAGAGAGAGAGAGAGAGAGAGAGAGAGAGAGAGAGAGAGAGAGAGAGAGAGAGAGAGAGAGAGAGAGAGAGAGAGAGAGAGAGAGAGAGGTGGAAAGACAGACAAACGTACAGACAGACAGACAGAGAGAGAGAGAGAGAGAGAGAGAGAGAGAGAGAGAGAGAGAGAGAGAGAGAGAGAGAGAGGAGAGAGAGAGAGAGCAGACAGACAGACAGACAGACAGACAGACAGACAGACAGACAGACAGACAGACAGACAGACGAGAGAGAGAGAGAGAGAGAGAGAGAGAGAGAGAGAGAGAGAGAGAGAGAGAGAGAGAGAGAGGAGAGAGAGAGAGAGGTGGAAAGACAGACAAACGTACAGACAGAGAGAGAGAGAGAGAGAGAGAGAGAGAGAGAGAGAGAGAGAGAGAGAGAGAGAGAGAGAGAGAGAGAGAGAGAGAGAGGAGAGAGAGAAAGCGACATCAGACTTCAACTGTACATCAGCTTTTAGCCACAAGACAAAAGAATGGTGAGCACACAGTATGGGCATCTGACATAAGTGTTATAAACAGATTACTATCAATGTATATGCATATGAAATAATGTATCAGCAATAATAAAACAAGGAAGTTACATCAGATCAGCCATACCTTAAATA
>JASPKP010007625.1:7500-12559 GCA_030674155.1 Stramonita haemastoma
AGATAGATAGATAGGTAGGTAGGTAGATAGATAGATAGATAGAAAAAAACAGAGACAGACAGGCAGGCAGACGGTCGATGGACTGATATAGATACAAGCCTTAAATGGGAACACACACACATCTACACACACACACACACACACACACACACACACACACACACACACACACACACACACACACACACACACACACACACAACACACATACACAAACAAACAAACAATAACAACAACAACAAAAGAAAGACAGATGGAGAGAAATAAAATTTTAAAAAAAGAAACGGAGAGCGGGGCAACACTGTTGAACCAAGCTAGGGAAGACAAAACTTGCTGATGAATGAACAAGTCTGATAACTAGGTAGGCCAGACGACACCCCCCCCCCCCCCACCCATCCCCAATCATCACCCCTCTCCCCCACCCCCCCTCATCCGGCCATTAAGCGTGACATCCCTCTGTGCTCTGTACACCTCCTCCCCATCATTCAACCAGTGCCAGGAACCACCAGTCAGGATTCAGGTCATTGCACCATCACCATCACCGTCACTACCAGCAGCAGATTCGTGAGAGAAAATCAAAAGGTGTGCCAGCATGCGGGCCAGAGACAGAGAGACAGAGAGGGGGGGGAGAGAGAGAGAGAGAGAGAGAGAGAGAGAGAGAGAGAGAGAGAGAGGGGGGGGAGGGAGGGAGAGAGAGAGAGAGAGGGGGGGGGGAGGGAGAGAGAGAGAGAGAGAGAGAGAGAGAGAGAGAGAGAGAGAGAGAGAGAGAGAGAGAGAGAGAGAGAGAGAGAGAGAGAGAGAGAGAGAGAGAGAGAGAGAGAGAGAGAGAGACAGACAACAGACAGACAGATAGACAGACAAACAAACAAACAATCAGACAGGCAGGCCGGAGATGGATGGACGGACGGACAGACAGACAGACAGACAGACAGACAGATAGAGAGAGAGAGAGAAATATTGATGATAGACAGACAGACAGACAGACAGACAAAAAAATAGATAGATAGATAGATAGACAGATAGATAGATAGATAGATAGATAGATAGATAGATAGATAGATAGATAGATAGATAGATAGATAGATAGATAGATAGATAGATAGATAGATAGAGTCTAGACAGACAGAGATTATTAAGGGGTAGGTAAACTTTTGGGTATGAGAACAGTGGTTAAAAACAATTCAAAGTACACCCCATTCCCAGTGAAAGTATGTAACACATACAATTGTCAGCTAGCTCGTTGAGTCTGTTGTTGCCAAGTCTAAAAAAAAATGAAAATGAACAACTAACAAATTATCTCACAAAGACTAGCAGAGTATTTGGTTTTCGCTCGCTTAAAAATATCAAGCCACTCATCAGTTTGGAGAACAAAAAAGTTCTTTCTTACAAATGGCTATAAAGATATCCCGACAAAATTCCCCGTCGGAATGCCGGGGGTCTGTCAGTATAAACACCATCATCCCCACCTTCTAGAAAGTCTAGGCTGGGAATTCCCTCTTTTCTATCCCTCTCTTTGTTTTCTGCCTTGCTCCCTTTCTTCTTGTTACCGCCTCCTTGTCTTTTTTCTGCCTTCTTGGTCCAGTCTCCTGCCTTTTTTTTCCCCAGAAAGACTTAAAAGATGACATTTCCTCCCACGAACCCGATGTCGGATGTGACGGGCCTGACTTGTCAGGCACTTAACGGCAGCGCAACGCATTTTCGCTAATGTGACGGACAACAAAAGTTACTGTTTGAGCGTTCGACGACGACGACGACGAGAAGAAGAAGAAGAAGAAGAAGAAGAAGAAGAAGAAGAAGAAGAAGAAGAAGAAGAAGAAGAAGAAGAAGAAGAAGAAGAAGAAGAAGAAGAAAGTAGAGGAAGATTGAAATTCTTTATTTCTTGTCATCCCTGAAGGATTATAGAGCATTTTACATATTACCAATGAACGAACAACATATATACATCGTGTAACCGGATACCTGAACCATTACTATAGAACCAAAATTTGTCTCTGTACACATATCAAATTTATCTGAACAAAGCTTACATGTTATTTCTGATAACATTAATCATGTTAATAACACTGAGAAGAGGCTTCTTAGTACTTTTTGTTTATTCTTTTTTTACCAGAAAAGTGAAATAACTATAGTCTCAACCCCTAAAAAAAAAAAAACCAACAGCTCTCATGATAAATAATCATGAAAACTACCCTCTGCTATGCTCGGTATGGCAGTGTACAAAATGAATGCGTTTATATTGGGGGGTTTTACAAGAAAAGTGAAATAACTATAGTCTCACCCCCTAACACAAAAAAAACCCAACAGCTTTCATGATAAATAATTATGAAAGCTACCCTCAAACCGTAAGTATGCTAAGTATGGCAAGTGTACAAAAAAATGAACGCGCACAACAGAGATGGCGAACCCATCTGTGTGCTGCCGGCGTGGGTTGCCCTGACTTCGCCAAAGAGCAGGGTCACGGGAACCTGGCCAATAACGGCACAACCTCCGCCTCTGGGAGGATGCAGGCAATTTAAAAAGGGAAACAGGGGGGGGGGGGACAACCAACACACACAAAAAAACAACAACAAAAAAAACCCAAACAGACAAACAAAAACAAAAGGAATGATGAAAGACTCCAGAGAAAATGTGTCTTGCTGCCAAACGCAATGCTTGTGGGTTGGAGTTCAATGTGGACACAGTCAGAATTGAAACTGGTGGGGGGTGGAGAAGGGGGAGGGGGTATAGGGTGGGGTATAGGGTGGGGGGGTGAACCAGTCAGTTTATAGAAGGAAAGGACAACCCAGAGAGAGAGAGAGAGAGAGAGAGAGAGAGAGAGAGAGAGAGAGAGAGAAGAGAGAGAGAGAGAGAGAGAGAGAGAGTTAAAAGGTAATGGTAAGGTAAAGGTGTCCCATAACCTGTGTGGTCGTAGTGGAGCAAGGCATCAGAGACCTCAGCTTCTCTAGGGGCCAGCATGCTGAGGGCGGCGCCCATCTCCTCTCCCTCGCTGCTTTACCTTCCCTGACCCTAAAGAGGGCAGGTACCCATTTACAGCTGGGTGAACTGGGGGACTGTACTGAAGCCAAGGCAGAGAGAAAGAGAGAGAAGAGAAAGGGTAGTAATCCAGTGTCAAATGAACATGCAAGGCTATATAATTTATGTGTGTATATAATTTTACATATAATATATATATATATAATATATAAATATATATATATATATATAATATATATATATTATATATATATATATATATACCTTAGACGCTGCAGGTGACTGCAAAACAATTGAACAATACACAACTTATCTTCCAACAATCACACATCACGATCTACATCGTTGCCCTCCCTTCCCCCCCCCCCCAAAAAAAAAGGATCTTCATTATTTAATTCAATGCATGGTCATGTTAGTGACAATGGCAAGCGACACCTTAGGGCATTGCTTACAAAAATGGCACGTTTTGATATGTACAGCAATTTACATTATTATTATTATTTATTATTATTTTTATCATTATTATGCTAACTGTGATAGTGGTTAGTTTGGGTTAGTGTGTTTTTGTTTGTTTGTTTGTGCTTTTGTACAAACAAACAAACAAACAAAAACACACTATCCTTATGGTCACCGGGACGTCGATACAGGCAAGGACGGTTGAGTTGGTTTTATACCTCGTTTTAAACTGTACATAGTTGCACACTTTTAATCCGAGTTTTAAAATGTGACGAGGCGATAGCCCTGATATGGCCTATGTGGTCGGCGGGGCTATAAGCACCATCATTGGATTGGATTGTGCTTTTGTTGTTCTTGTTGGTAGTTGTTTTTTGTTTGCTTGGGTTGTTTGTTTTGTTTGTTTGTTTGTTTCTTGTTTCTTGTTGGTGGTTCTGGAGGGGGGGGGGTTGTTGTTTTTTTTTTTTTGGGGGGGCTGTTTTTTTTGTATTGGTCTGTTCTTTTACCATTTTGTTTGTTTATTTCCTCCCCCTCCCCCCCCCCCCACTTGAGCTCTAAGGTTCACCAATGGGGAGATCTTGCCTTTGTGACAATTTGCTCACCGTCGTTTACGATTCAATTCAATTCAAAAATACTTTCCAGCGTTCCATGAAGGATATTTACAACAAGGTGGCTATGTTCCGACTTTGGGAACTTTGGGACTTTGTATAAAAAAAAATTTTTAAAAAAAACCACCACAAAAAAACCCAACCCATACTTGATAAAACGATCTCAACCGACAATTGACACAATCCCTTTTCAATGAACACTAACACAGATCTACACAACAAAACACAACACAGACACTAGACATCAATCAGCGCAGCATGCTAGCTGCTACTTACATGGGCAGCGTTTGGCAGGGACAGAGGGAAAGGAGGGGGAGTGGGTTAGGGGATGGGGATGGGGACAGAGACCCTTGTCAATAACGGCCAAATCCGCCTCCAGAACGGGGCAATTTAAAAGGGGAAAAAAAGGAGGGTAAAAAGTAAACCAACACCCAGAAAAACAAACCTGTGTCCTGCTTGCCTGCTTCTTCCCCTGCTTGCTTGCTTCCTTGCTTGCTTCCTCTTGCCCAACCCAATCTTCCCCGGGGTCTCGACTTCAATTGGACTCAGAGGAGGATTTGAAAAAATTTGGGGGGGGTGTGGGGGGGTATGGGGGGGGTGGTGGGGGGAGGGGGTGGGGGAAAGATTTGCGGGTTTCAGAAGGTGGGAAGGTTGAGGGGGGGGGGGGGGGTTGGATGCCAAAGGGGGAGAGAGAGGGGGGGTGGGGTTTGTGGGGGGTGGGGGGTTTTTTTTGAAAAAAAAGATACAAAATGAGGTCTTTTTTGTCGTTGTTTTTTTTTTTTTTAGCGAAAACAAAGATACAACACGTTGTGGGTGTTTTTTTGTTTTGGGGGGTGTGTGTGGGGTTTGGGGTTTGTGTTGGTGGTGTGGTGTTTGGGGTTTGGTGGGTTTGGTCCCAAATAGTTGTCAACCTTGCTCTTTAAGCATAAAAGTTAGATTAAAAATTTTTTATTCTAAAAAAAAAAAATTTTTTTTTTTCAGGACACCCACACCTCGGGGGCGACAAAAAAACACCCAAAAAACAC
>JASPKP010007626.1:0-7500 GCA_030674155.1 Stramonita haemastoma
GCAAAGGCTCTTGGGGGCCCACACGCTTTTTGATTTCTTCTTTCACATAGTTATTGGTCTTGTGTTCTTTGTATGATATTTTGAGGAGTCTTCTGTGGCACTTGTTCTCGAATGCTTGGATTCTCCTCTCTAACTCTGCTGTCAGAGTCCATGATTCACAGCCATATAGGAGGATAGATATCACGAGGGATTTGTAAAGGTGGTATTTGGTGCAGAAGCTGATGTTGTTGCTTCTGATGATCCTCTCGAGTCTGACTAGAGCAGATGTTGCTGTTGCAATGCGAGCTTTCACTTCATTGTTTGATGTGCCATCTTTTGTTAGGATGGAGCCTAAGTATTTGAATTGGCTCACCTCTTCTAGTATTTCTCCATTCATCTTTATTTCCGTGATGTCATTACTTGCGCTGTTGACCATGATCTTTGATTTCTCTTTACTGACCTCCATGCCGTATGCGCTCGCTCGATCTGTTAAATTGTCTGTGAGGATTTGCAGTTCTTGTTTGCTGCTGCCCATGAGGTCAATGTCATCTGCAAATCTGAGGTTGCAAAGGGGTCTTCCACCAATGGAGATGGAAGTGTGGTGGTTTTGCAGTGTCTCTGTCGTGATGTTTTCGAGGAAGAGGTTGAAGAGTACAGGTGAGAGAAGGCAGCCCTGGCGAACCCCAACCGTGGTCTTGAAGAACTCGCCCACGTGATTGTTCATGAAAACTGCGACCCAACAGTGGTTGAGATCTTCCAAGCCAACATTAGAGGAAAGTTCGCCGCACTCACAGCCATCGACAATGATGTGGACACATTGGCCAACAACATCAAAGAAGTGCTAACGACAGCAGCAGAAGAAACATTAGGAAGAAGCAGAACAAAGAAACAACCCTGGGTGACAAATGAGGTTCTTGACCTCTGCAACAAAAGAAGCGAACTTAAAAAACAAAAGTTCACAAGTCAAGAAGCTTACAAGAAGTACATGGACAGCCACAGAGAAGTGAGGAAAAAGATGAGAGAAGCCAAAGAAGCGTGGATAGAAGAACAATGCAACAACATCGAAGCTGGAATGACCAAGGGAAACAGCAAAACAGCTTACGACAATTTGAAAGCACTAACGAAAACCACACAGCCTAAAGCCTCTGTTATTGAAGACAAAGAAGGGAATCTTTTAACGGAAAACAATGCCATCCTCCAACGCTGGACAGAATACTGTGAGGGATTGTACAACTACCCACTACGCCCAGATACCAACATAGTTTCTGACAAACCCCCTGTGACGTATGTTAGTAGTAATCAGAATGCTGATAGCAGCACGAGATGATTGTGTACATATGAAATGATAGTTGTTCAGTTATTCGAATGCATTGGGAGTTGAGAAGAAGACATCACAGAGTAAAGACGTTGAAGCATTCGCTCTGCCTTGAGTCTTTCTTGAAAGAACGAAACATGGTGTCAGAAGTGGTGGTGTCAGCAGTACTTTGAAAAAATCTCAACATAGAAGACTGAAGTAGATTGAAAGTTCAGCCATGGAAAATGAATACGAAGAAAGAGGAGCAGATCGACTATGTGCGAACATTCCTCTACCTCCGAAACTTGATGTGAAGGGAGGATGCCTGCAGAGCAGCTGGAGAAAATTCAAAAGACTTTGGGACAGTTACGAAATTGTGACAAACCAAAAGGAAGAAAGTTCGACATACAGGACAGCAGTGTTTCTGTCGTGTATTGGTCTTGACGCACTGGACATCTACGAAGGTTTGTCGTTCGCAAATGAAGGTGAGAGAAACGATATAGACACTGTACTGGAGAAATTCGAAGAATACTGTGTGGGCTCAACAAACGAGACTTACGAAGCTTTCAAGTTTAACTGCAGACACCAGGCAGCAGGTGAGTCCATGGAAGAATATGTGGCAGACCTGAGAAGACTGATCAAAACCTGCAGCTATGGACCTATAGAAAATAGACTGCTGAGAGACCAAATTGTGCTAGGTGTAGGTGACGAGACTTTGAGATCGAAACTGCTAGAAGTCCGACAACTGACGTTGACAGGATGCATTGATATGTGCAGAGCACACCAAACGAGTCAACAGCAAATGATACAGATGGCAAGGAAGACACAGGACGCGCAGGAAGTTCAAGCGTTTAGAGAAAAGAAATATTCAAAAATGAACACGAAAGAATCCAGATCAGAGAATGGAATGAAATGTGGATACTGTGGTGGTAGGCACCCAAGAGCAAAAGAAAAATGTCCAGCTTTTGGGAAGAGATGCAGAGCATGCGGAGCGAATAATCACTTTGCTTCATGCTGCAAAACACCGAAATGGTACCGGAAGAAAACAAAAATTCGACACTTTGAAGAAGAGGAATCGGATTCCGAGAGTGAACATGAAATTCTCAAGATAGACGATAAAACAAGAAAAAAGAATAGAAATATACGGGCAAGAATGCTGATCAATGAAATGCCAGTAAGATTTCTTCTCGACACAGGAGCAACAACTAATGTTATGTCCGAGAGCCTGTACAGAGAAGTCACCGGGGATGAACGATGCTCTGACCTGCAAGACACACAGAGAAAACTGGTGATGTTTAATGGAACAGAAATGGAGCCGGTTGGGGAGATAGTACTACGAGTGAAGAACCCCAAGAACAGAAAGAAATACAAGGTGAACTTCGTGATTGTGGAACAAGACTGTAAACCAGTATTAGGACTGAGAGCTGTACAGGGCATGCAACTGCTGACAATCCATGAAGAAAACATTGCAACAGTATCAGCAGACCAGAAAGCACAGCAGGCAAGTGCAGAGGACATAATGAAAACATACAAAGATGTCTTTGAAGGAGAAGGAAAGCTGGAAGGTAAACTACACCTGGAAACTGACCCCAGCATTGCGCCAGTGAAGATGCCTTGTAGGAAATGGCCAATAGCAGTTCAGGAGAAAGTGAAGAACGAACTGAAGCGGTTGGAGAAACTGAATGTTGTCACTAGAGTAGACACCCCTACTGAGTGGATCAGCAGCCTGGTCGTGGCAACGAAAAGCAATGGGAAAGTCAGACTCTGCATTGATCCTAAACCGTTGAACAAGGCCCTGAGGAGAAATGAGTACCCTATTCCAACGGTTGATGATGTACTGCCGCTGCTCCAAGATGCAAAATACTTCACCCACCTGGATGCCAGGAACGGATTTTGGCATGTCGAGCTGGATGAAGAAAGCAGCTACTTAACGACATTCGAAACACCTCTCGGCAAGTACCGATGGAAAAGAATGCCGTTCGGAATTTCACCCGCCCCAGAAGAATTCCAGAGGAGGATGGACTCCGCTGTGGCAGGATTACCAGGCGTGGTGGCGGTCCATGACGACATTTTCATCTTTGGCAAAGGAGCAACCGATGAAACGGGAGAGAAAGACCATGACGCTAACTTGAACCTGTTTCTACAGCGATGCCGAGACGCGGGACTGAAGCTCAACAAGGAAAAGGTCGAGCTGAAGAAAAAAGAAATCTCATACCTTGGACACATCTTTTCAAGAGAAGGCTTAAGAGCAGACCCAAAGAAACTGGATGCAGTTCAACAACTCCCAGTTCCGGAAGACAAAGCAGCAGTACAAAGACTACTTGGCGTGGTTGGCTACCTTCAGAAGTTTGCGCCAAATCTGTCTGAAGTAGCAGCACCACTCAGAGAACTAGTGAAGAAGGACGTCCACTTCAGATGGGATAAGGATGTCCACGGAGAAGCCTTGATGAAAGTGAAGAAAATTCTTTCTGAGCCGCCTGTACTTCGCTACTTTGACTCTTCAGGAAAGTGCATAACTACACTTCAGTGTGATGCTTCACAGTACGGACTAGGAGCATGCCTCATGCAGGATGGCCAGCCTGTCCAGTACGCATCACGAGCATTGACGGAGACGGAGAAGAGCTACGCTCAAATAGAAAAAGAGATGCTGTCAATACTCTTCGGCCTGGAGAGATTCGAGAGATACGTCTACGGAAGAGACATCCTGGTTGAAACAGACCACAAACCACTGGAGACTATTCACAAGAAAAGTCTACTCTCAGCACCGAAGAGGATCCAACGCATGTTGCTTCGAACTCAGAAGTTCATGTACACAGTAGTGTACAAGCGTGGAGCTGAGATGTACCTGGCCGACACCCTCAGCAGAGCAGTCAGTGGGAAGGCAGAACAACTAGTCACCCACAAAGAAGCAATATTCTACACAGAACTGGAGAACACAGATCCATGTCAAGAGCTGGCTATCAGCCAAGAGAGACTCCTCACTCTGCAGCAAGCGACCGCAGAAGACGAAACCATGAAAACTCTCAAAGCTGTCATCCTACAAGGATGGCCAGAGGAAAGACGACAACTTTCGCAGCAGCTACAAACCTACTTTCCGTTCCGGGAAGAACTTTCTGTACAGAATGGTCTTGTCTTCAAGAGCCACAGAGTGGTCGTTCCAGAAACGGAAAGAACTGACATCCTAGAGAAACTCCATGCAAGCCACTCCGGAATCCAGAGCTGCATAAGAAGAGCACGTGAGGTAGTCTTCTGGCCCAGGGTGAACTTGGACATTGAAGACTTTATCAAGAAATGCAGCGCCTGCAGCACATTCCAGCGTGGTCAGCAGAAAGAACCACTCATCAGTACAGAGATACCTGACCTGCCCTGGCAACACATCGCCTGTGACATCTTTGAACACAATGGCCACGAGTACCTGGTCACCGTGGATCATTACTCAGATTTCTTCGAGCTTGATCGACTGCAAACAAGAGAATCCAAGGAAGTCATCACTTGCTTGAAGAGACACATAGCAAGACATGGAATCCCAGAACGACTGACAACAGACTGTGGAACTCAGTTTACATCCACCCAGTTTGGAAAGTTCAGCAAAACCTACGGATTTGACCATGTCACAAGTTCCCCACATTACCCCCAGTCCAACGGGAAAGCGGAGAGCGCGGTGAAAGCAGCGAAGATGTGCATGAAAAAGGCAGAACACAGCCATCAAGATCCCTTTCTAGCTCTACTAGAGTTACGAAATATCCCTACAGAGACTGTGAACAATTCACCTGCTCAAAGACTTTTCAGTAGAAGAACAAGAACTCAGGTACCAACTTCAAAGAAATTGCTCAAACCTGTGGTCGTATCAGTCAAGAAAGAGTTTGAAAAAAGAAAGCTGAAACAAGCTCACTACTACAACAGAAGTGCAGTGGAACTGACAGAACTACTTCCAGGACAGATAGTCAAGTTCCAACCACCCGGATCTAAGAAGTGGATCAGCGCCAAAGTAGACCGTCAAGTGAACATCCGGTCATACAACATCCGAACAGAGGATGGACGTCAATACAGGAGGAACCGTCGACAGCTACGGGACACACTTGAAATGAAGTTTCCACAGAGAGTCAACACTGACAGATGGAGGAGACAGATTTCAGAAGAACAGCAGAACACTTTTCCCTGTAACCAACAGCAAAAGACGCCGGGAAACCAAATGACAGACAACAGGTTATCAAAACAGACGCTGAAAGAAACAGCGCAGCAGCCTGACCAAAGCACTGGAAAGCTATCTGAACCAGACAGCAGAAAGAGGAGAAAGAAGGATGAAGAGAGAAGTTCACGGGAAGAACAGACAGATGTCAGAACTTCAACACAGCCGTCCGAACATGGTGCTCCAGACCAGCCGACAGCTACAAGCCAGTCTGACACGATCGGCACCAAGGAGCCAGAAGCAAGCGCAAAATCAACTTCGACAGAACAACACACAGAACATTACAAAACAAGGTCTGGTAGACAAAGCAAGAAGCCAGATTTTCTGATGTATAGACCAAAATGAACTCTGTCTAAATTCCAAAGACAAAACGAACATAGCGCTAAGAACATGGACATGATGATGATGGACTGTAATATGATCAGGAATATTAAATTTTGTACATACAAGGATTAGCTACAGGGGAGAGAAACAATGATTAGTAATTTCCATTGCATTAGTAGTCCTAAGACAAGGTCGGAAAGAGATTGATTTTGAGGGGACTGAAAGTTAATTTTTGATTAATTTTGTTTTCTGAAGAAAGGGAGATGTGACGTATGTTAGTAGTAATCAGAATGCTGATAGCAGCACGAGATGATTGTGTACATATGAAATGATAGTTGTTCAGTTATTCGAATGCATTGGGAGTTGAGAAGAAGACATCACAGAGTAAAGACGTTGAAGCATTCGCTCTGCCTTGAGTCTTTCTTGAAAGAACGAAACACCCCCTGAACGCCAAGATAAAGACCCACCAATACTAAGGTGTGAAGTAGATGCAGCTATTAAACAATTGAAGAAGGGGAAGTCCCCTGGAATCGATAACATCCCAGCTGAACTCATAAAAAATGGAGGGAATGAAACAGCAAGGCGATTCACAGAACTTTGTCAGAAGATCCACGACACCAAAGAATGGCCAAAAGAATGGACACAGTCTCTTGTAATGCCCCTGCCAAAGAAAGGAAACCTCAAGCAATGCCAGAACTACAGAACCATCAGTCTCATAAGTCATCCTAGCAAGATCATGCTGGAGGTAGTCCTAAACAGACGGAAAAACCAAGCGGAAAAACTCCTGGCAGAAGAACAAGCGGGCTTAAGACCAAAACGCAGCACAATGGAACAAATTTTCAATCTGAGAATTCTGATAGAGAAGCATCTCCAACACCAAAAAGACTTGTACCACAATTTCATAGACTTCAAAAAGGCCTTTGACAGGGTATGGCATGACGGCCTCTGGCAAGTACTCAGGCACTTCAACATTGACAGCTGCCTAATTGAAGTCATCAAGGCTCTGTACGAGAACGCAAAAAGTGCAGTTTTCAAAAGTAGTTCATTACATATCAAATTGAAAAACCTGCCAACATTGTCAGGACAACAACACCTTATCACAAAAAGTGCAATACCAGGGAAATCTAATACAACGTACGAACAATCAGAAAAGAAACGCCTTATAACACATATCAGCATATAACACAACAAAACAAACACCAGTACAAAACATGAAGCATGACATCATGGTATAGCTTCAGACTGAAGTAAGTCATGTTTACACACTGGTCAGTGATCAAGACCATACAAAAGGTATGCAGTATTATCACTGTGTACTAACATTCATAAGATTATATTTTTCTGCACCAAACCTCATGTGAAGTAGTTCAGTAAGTGCTTGCATATTGTTTATAAGATTCTAGACTTCCGCATGAAATCTTTGATGTGAAATAGTTTTGTGAGTGCTTGTATATTGTTTATAAGATTCTAGACATTCGCACAAAACTTTCGATGTGAAGTAATTCTCTATGTGCCTGCAAAATGTACTTTATTTTTTTTATATATTATATTTGATATGCTTGCCGTCGTCTTATATTGTGATTTAATGAATTTGTCTGTAATATATTCTGTATGAACCGTGGTCTTGAATGTGTAGGAAAAAAAAACCTATCAGCTCATGCGGCTGTTTTTGTTTTTGCTTTTTCCTTTTCTGAAATAGTTGTTTCAATCCCCT
>JASPKP010007627.1:0-12555 GCA_030674155.1 Stramonita haemastoma
AATAAGATTATAAAAAAAAACAATAGCAATATGATATGGGATGAGTGAGACAGAGTGTATCGCTATTCTGGTCATCACTTACAGTGCTAATCTGGGGAACACACAACCACAGCAAAACAGCAGCATCAACAGCAGCAGCAGCAGCACCACCACCACCACCACCACCACCACCACCACCACCACCACCACCACCACCACAACCACCACCATCTCTAAAACTCGTTTTTTTTTTTTCGACAATTGTGATGTCGTTGCTGTTGTGATTGTTGTTGCTGTTGTTAATGCTTTGGCAATTGTTTGAATAAAAACTGAACACTTATCGGACACGGACATTGTTCTTTAATATATGTTTTTGTTCTTAGTTTTTTATTATTTTTTTGTCCTTGGTTTTTTTTTTTTTTTTTTACCTCCATTGGCAGCAGCGTGGGAGAGAGCGTCCCTTTCCTGCAGGCTTTCATCCAGATCCTGTGGGGGAGCAAAGGTCAGTCAGTCAGTCAGTCAGTCAATCAATCAATCAATCAATCAATCAATCAATCAATCAATCAATCAATCAATCAATCAATCAATCAGTCAGTCAATCAATCAATCAATCAATCAATCAATCAATCAGCCAACCAACCAACTAGCAAGCAAAGAAACGGAGCGACCGACCAATTGATTACTCACTCACTCGCTCATTCACACACTCACTCACTCACTCACTCACTCACTTCGGATGAGACTTTAAACCGAGGCTCCGTGTGCGAACGCACGCAGAACATCTTGCGCACACGTTAAATCCTGTTCCGCTTTTCGTAAGAGTAGGCCATCGTGTGCCGGTGGGAACAGATGACAATATTTACAAAACTACATACACACGGAGACTGGATGAAAAAAGCACATGATTGCTTATTCTGTTATCCTCGATATAAAAGAATAAATAAATAAATAAAAGAATAAATAAAAGAATAAATAAATACATACATAAATAAATAAATACACAAATAACTCACTCACTCACTCACTCACTCGCTCACTCACTCGCTCGCTCACTCGCTCACGCTCGCTCGCTCGCTCGCTCGCCTCACTCACTCACTCACCCACTCACTCGCTCACTCACTCACTCACTCACTCGCTCGCTCGCTCGCTCGCTCACTCACTCACTCACTCACTCACTCACTCGCGTGCGAACGCACACAGAACATCTTGCGCACTCGTTAAATCCTGTTCCGCTTTTCGTAAGTGTAGGCCATCGTGTGCCGGTGGAAACAGATGACAAGATTTACAAAACTGCATACACACGGGGACTGGATGTAAAAAGACACATGAATGCTTATTCCATTATCCTCAATATATAAGAATAAGTAAAAAAAATAACTCATTCACTCACGGACGAATGTATAGTTAAATGTATAGATTGGTTGGCTGCTTTGGGGCGTTTTTCTTTAACTTGATTGATTGACTGATTGATTGAATGACTGAATGAGTGAGCGAGGCAGTCATTTATTTATTCATTCTTTTATATCGAGGATAATGGAATAAGCACTCATGTACTTTTTTTACATCCAGCCCCCCCTGTGTATGCAGTTTTGTAAATCTTGACATCTGTTCCCAGCGGCATACAATGGCCTACTCTTACAAAACGCGAAACAGGATTTATCGTGTGCGCAAGAAGTTCTGCGTACGTTCGCACACGGGGCCTGGGTTTATAATCTCATCCGAAGGACTTTTGGGGAGAGTGGAGTCAGCACTGATGTTAACTCCTGGGTAAAAATCCCCTCGACGGGAATCAAACCTGGGTCGTCAAATTGCAAGCGCAATGTCATTTTATTTATTTTATTTATTCTTTTATATCGAGGATAATGGAATAAGCATTCTTGTGCTTTTTTTCATCCAGTCCCCGTGTGTATGCAGTTTTGTAAATATTGTCATCTGTTCCCACCGGCACACGATGGCCTACTCTTACGAAAAGCGGAACAGGATTTAACGTGTGCGCAAGATGTTCTGCGTGCGTTCGCACACGGGGCCTCGGTTTAAAGTCTCATCCGAAGGACTTTTGGGGAGAGTGGATTCAGCACTGATGTTAACTCCAGGAAGAAAATTTCCTCGACCGGACTCGAACCCGGGTCGTCAGATGTTCTGACCACTAGGCTATCCCGTCCCATTCAGTCAGTCATCAGTCAGCCAGCCAGTCAGTCAGTCAGTCAGTCAGTCAGTCAGTCAGTCAGTCAAATAGTCAGTCAAATAGTCAGTCAAATAGTCAGTCAAATAGTCAGTCAGTCAGTCAGACAGTCAGTCAGTCAGTCAGTCAGTCAGTCAGTCAGTCAGTCAGTCAGTCAGTCAGTCAGTCAAACAGTCGTTTAATGTGTCAGTCAACTGATTGACAGATCAATCGATCAAAAGTAATGGCAACTATATAAATAGATCGTGGTTTCCTTTTTTTCTTTTTCTTTGTTTCTCAGCAGGTAACGAACTACACACTCAAGTTGCCCTGTTCTAACCAGCCCTAGGCACTACTGACCGTCAACACCAGTAGCTCAGTAGTCCAGCTGGCTGCTTTTTTTTTTTTCATTTTCCTTCCTAGGTTTAAATGTCTCTATCACTACTAAATGATTTGGACAAGCAAACTTTTAGAAGAAAACCATTGATGAAAGGGGACAGGAAGACTGCAGGTTTCAGGGAAAGACTAGAGTAACCTTCCCTCCCTCTGTGAAATGATTGATTTGACTTCAGCCATTGGTGTTATGTATTGGCCAGAATCATAGTTAGGCTATACTTGGAATGTCCCCCTATTTTGATTTGACTTCAGCCATTGGTGTTATGTATTGGCCAGAATCATAGTGAGGATATACTTGGAATGTCCCCCTATTTTGATATGACTTCAGCCATTGGTGTTATGTATTGGCCAGAATCATAGTTAGGATATACATGGAATGTCCCCCTATTTTGATATGACTTCAGCCATTGGTGTTATGTATTGCCCAGAATCATAGTGAGGATATATTTGGAATGTCCCCCTATTTTGATCTCCTATCATCTCCCTTCTCTGTACACAGTTCGGTAAGAACAGGCCCACCCAAACAGTAAATGCTGGACTGTAAGAGAATGAACACAGGAGCATGACAGAGGACGTGGTAGCCGAGTGGTCAGAACATTGCGCTGGCAATTCCGGTTCGAGGGATTTTTTCCCCTGGA
Source organism: Stramonita haemastoma (assembly GCA_030674155.1). Taxonomy (NCBI): domain Eukaryota; kingdom Metazoa; phylum Mollusca; class Gastropoda; order Neogastropoda; family Muricidae; genus Stramonita; species Stramonita haemastoma. Next base: position 3,175 of record JASPKP010007627.1, read on the forward strand.
GTTAACATCAGTGCTGACCCCACTCTCCCCCAAAAGTCCTTCGGATGAAACTAATAAACTCGAGCCCCGTGTGTGAACGCAATGCAGAACATCTTGCGCACACGTTAAATCCTGTTCCGCTTTTTGTAAGAGTAGGCCTTCGTGTGCCGGAGGGAACCAATGACAAGATTGACAAAACTGCATACACACGGGGACTGGGTGTAAAAAAGCCCCTGACTACTGACCCTCTCCGTCAGCTCGTCCCAATCGGGATCCTGGGCCCCAGCTGACGTCACCAGGGCCAGGGCCAACAGCAGGCAGCAAGCCAACAGCAGTGCACTTCTCTTCATCCTGCTTCTTCTTTGGGCTGAGGACACATCATCATCATCATCATCATCATCATCATCATCATCATCATCATCATCATCATCATCATCATCATCATCATCATCATCATCATCATCATTGTCGTTTTCATCAAAGTTGTTTTTAGCTCTGGCAGTTAAGTGATATCAACGCTTTTATCACAACAACAACAACAACAACAACAACATCATCATCATCAACAACAACAACAACAAAACAGAGTTCAGTATCCATGGGGTGATGTAAAGTAAAGATGTCATACAACAACAACAACAACAACAACAACAACAGCAGCAGCAGCAGCAGCAGCAGCAGCAGCAGCAGCAGCAGCAGCAGCAGCAGCAGCAGCAGCAGCAGCAGCAGCAGCTGCAACAACAACAACAACGGCAACAAAGCAAGCTGATGTAGATACAACAGTCATATTCAAAGCAAACCATTGCCCGAAGTCAAACTACAGCTACCATACCATACCAGTAGAAACAGATGACAAAATAAAAAAACCCACAAGTGCACAGGTGTCGTGTCTAAATACTATCTCTGAAGTATGAGTGCGGCTACCTAAACTTCGGTGGGGAAAAAAACTGGTTACAGTGGCAAAAATCTCACCTTTGATGAACTGTTGAGCTAGCTCTATCCAAGGATATATACATATGTAAAGGTGTCTCATAACCTTTATGGTCTTAGGGGAGCAAGGCATGGACCTCAGCTTCTCTAGGGGCCAGCATGTTGAGGGCGGTGCCCATCTCTTCTCCCTCGCTGTTTTACCTTCCCTGACCCGAAAGAGGGCAGGTACCAACTGACAGCTGGCTGAACTAGGGGGCTCCTGCGACGGTACTGGAACCATTCATTTTGATCATTGCCTTTCCAATGGATCTTTCCAGTGGCGTGGAGAGGGGGGGTCTGCTGCATGGGTAACAGGTTGCCCTCCATACTTACTTATCCAGGTTTTGCGCTCTAAAGACTAGAGCGCAATTCCAGAGTCTTCCGAGACTGATGGGTGCCTACTATATATATATATATATATATATATATATATATATATATATATATATATATATATATATATATATATATATATATATTTTATATATATATATATATATATATATATATATATATATATATATATATATATATATATATATATATATATATATATATATATATATCCCAGCAACAACAAAACCACAGTGTGTAGCGTCAGGCGTATCTTAAGCATTTATCTTAAAACCTTCTCCTAACTTTTGAATTAAAAATAGCATTCCCCACCTTTTTGGAAATTCTACGCGAGGAATTCCCTCTTTTCTGTCCCTCTCTTTCTTTCTGCCTTGTTCTGTTCATTCTTGTCTATTTTCTGCCTTCTTGGTACGCAGAAGAAGGAGAAGGATTTTAAAAAATACCTAGGAAAATTAACTTAAAGTAAGGAAGTCAACCTTTCTTTTCACTGAGACTTAGTACGAATAATAATAATATACACAAACCTAGGAAAATTAACCCAAAGTGAGGAAGTCAATGCTCTTCCTTATATCCACATTCCTGTATGCCTGTGAATCATGGACCCTGACTGCAGATTTGGAGAGAAGAGTACAGGCGGTAGAGATGAGATGCTTCCGGAGACTCCTTGGCATCTCCCACAGAGACCACATAAGCAACGAAGTCGTGCATAACAGAATCCAGCAAACCATTGGTCCCTACGAAAATCTTCTATCAATCATAAAGAAGCGTAAACTTAAATGGTACGGGCATGTCACAAGATCAAAAGGACTTGCAAAAACAATACTGCAAGGCACTGTCCAAGGAGGAAGAAAAAGAGGCAGACCAAGGAAGAGATGGGAGGACAACATCAGCGAATGGACAGGCCTAGAACTCAACAAAACCCTGAGAAAGGCAGAACAGAGAGAGGAATGGAGGGAACTGGTTGTCAAGTTTTCAGGGGTGTCCCCACGGGATAGATAGATAGATAGATAGATAGATAGATAGATAGATAGATAGATTGACAGATAGATAGATAGACAGATAGATAGATAGATAGATAGATAGATAGATAGATAGATAGATAGATAGATAGATTTATAGATAGATAGATAGATAGATAGATAGATAGATAGATAGATAGATAGATAGATAGATAGATAGATAGATAGATAGATAGATAGATAGATAGATAGATAGATAGATAGATAGATAGAGGAAGTCAACCTTTCTTTCCACTTTGAAAGTATCGAACTCTGAACGAATTTTGTCAAAGTGTCAAAACGATAACAAACACAATCATGATGTAAACACACATTTGGGGGTGGGGGGTGGGGGGTTGATTCCTCGGCTATAGCTCTCAGGGTCACAAATAGATTTTGTGTATGCGACCGCTTACCCACTATTAAGGTAGCCGCATTCCGACTTTGGGGATGGTGTCTAAACACGACACCAGTGGGCATGCATTTTCAAATGCCCCCCCCCCCCCAAAAAAAAAACCCCAAAACCCCCCCCCCCAAAAAAACAAACAAACAGCAAAAACAAACAAAATAACCACCAACAAAACAAAACAACAAAAACAAGACAAAAAACAAAACCAACAACACCCCCCAAAAAACCCAACAACAAACAAAAAACAAACAAAAAACAAAACCAACAACACCCCCCCACAAAACCCCAACAACAAACAAAAAACAAGCAAAAAACAGACCCCAACCCAGTCTTGTGTTACCTGCAGGCATGAAAGGGCCTACTCTTTCAAAAGGCGGAATAGTTTTAACGTGTGTGCAAGATGTTTAGTGTGCGATCGTACAAGGGAACTCGGTTTACAGTCTCACTAGAAGGATTTTCTGGGGAGTGGAGACAGTACTGATATAAGTTCGGTATGGGAGAGGAGGAGGGGGAGGAGGGGGGAGTGGAGACAGTACTGATATAAGTTTGGTATGGGAGAGGAGGAGGGGGAGGAGGGGGAGTGGAGACAGTACTGATATAAGTTCGGTATGGGAGAGGAGGGGGGGGAGGAGGGGGGAGTGGAGACAGTACTGATATAAGTTCGGTATGGGAGAGGAGGAGGGGGAGGAGGGGGAGTGGAGACAGTACTGATAATTATAAGTTCGGTATGGGAGAGGAGGAGGGGGAGGAGGGGGGAGTGGAGACAGTACTGATATAAGTTCGGTATGGGAGAGGAGGGGGGGAGGAGGGGGGAGTGGAGACAGTACTGATATAAGTTCGGTATGGGAGAGGAGGAGGGGGAGGAGGGGGGAGTGGAGACAGTACTGATATAAGTTCGGTATGGAGAGGAGGAGGGGGAGGAGGGGGGAGTGGAGACAGTACTGATATAAGTTCGGTATGGGAGAGGAGGGGGGGAGGAGGGGGGAGTGGAGACAGTACTGATATAAGTTCGGTATGGGAGAGGAGGGGGGGAGGAGGGGGGAGTGGAGACAGTACTGATATAAGTTCGGTATGGGAGAGGAGGGGGGGAGGGGGGGAGTGGAGACAGTACTGATATAAGTTCGGCATGGGGGTGAATGAATGAATGAATGAATGAACATTTTGAATGAACATTTTTATTGAGGGAAAAGATTAAGCACAATGGTGGCTTGTTTTCATCCAGCCCTCATAAAAAAAAAAGTGAATCAATCAACCAATCAATCCAATCGCGTAATTCAATTATAAAGCTATGAAAATCAAAATTTGTGAATAAATCAACCAATCGTATGATTTGAGCATAAAGCTATAACATTTAAAAAGAGAGAGAGGGAGTGAGTGAGAGGAATGAGGTGCGGGCTGTTATTATCTTTTTCAGCTCCTGAAGAGGGTAAGAAGAAATGGACAAAGAAAAGAGAAAAACAGAATAGAGGGAAAGAGGGAGAGGAGGAGCAAGAGGAGGTGGAAGAGGAGAGAAAAAGAAGGATCAGGGAAACAATAAGAACTACAATTATGCAAGAGGGGGTGGAGGGGGGGGGAGTGGAGACAATACTGATATAAGTTCGGTATGGGGGTGGAGGGGGAGGGGGGAGTGGAGACAGTGTTGATATAAGTTCGGTATGGGGGGAGGGGGGGAGGAGGGGGGGGAGACAGTACTAATATAAATTTGGCATAAGGGGAGGAGGGGGGGGGGGGAGGAGGGGGGGAGACAGTACTGATATAAGTTCGGTATGGGGGAGGGGGGGGAGTGGAGACAGTACTGATATAAGTCCGGTATGGGGGAAGGGGGGAGGGGAGAGGGAATACATCGCGAACGTTGGTGGCGCAAACCTGGATCATCAGATCGCGAATTCAAAGCTCTGACCACGAGGCCAACTGTCCAAAGGGCTTTGGCTAGCATTGGAAATATACACAAAGAAAAGTGTTTTGGATAAAATAAGAAATATACCCAAAGAAAAACTTGGCCTATAAATAGTTTCGCTGAAACGATAGTGATCTTCACAAACATAAGGAACAAAAATATACACACAAAGAAACTTGGCCTATGAATAGTTTTGCTGGAACAATAGTGATATTCACAAACATTAGGAACGGTATTCACAAACATAAGGAACAAAATATACACACACAGAAACTTGGCCTATGAATAGTTTTGCTTGAACAATAGTGATATTCACAAACATAAGGAACGATATTCACAAACATAAGGAACGACATTCACAAACACAAGGGACCAAATATACCCCCAAACTTTTGGCCTATAAATTGTTATGATGAAGCAATAGTCATATTCACAAACATAAGGAACGAAGTATGCACAAAAAGTTTGGCCTATAAACAGTCACGATGTAACAATTGTGATATTCACAAACATAAGGAACGAAATATACATTAAAAAGTTTGCCTTATAAACAGTTACCTGAAACAGTAGTGATACTCACAAACATGAGGAACGAAATACACAAAAAAAGTTTTGCCCTATGAATAGTTACGCTAAAACAATAGTGATATTCACACATATAAGGAAGGAAGCTAGTGATATTCCCAATCAAAAGGCACGAAGCACAATCTTGTGCTAAATCTTTACCCTCCATTTTCACAGTCCCTAAAAAAACAACAACAAAAAACCAAAAACGAAAGTAAGAATGATTATGAACACACACAATGACATGTACAAACACAACACAAACAAAGGAAATGTAATATAAAAAAAAGCAAACAAAAGCAACAACAACAGCAGCAACACACACACACACACACACACACACACACACACACACACACACACACACACAACACAACACACACACACACACACAATACACTCACACACACACACACACACACACACACACACACACACACACACACACACACACACACACACACACACACACACACACCACACACACACACTGTGTCTAATATCACTTCGAGTGAACAGATATTAAATTAAAGAAAGTCACACACACACACACACACACACACACACACACACACACACACACACACACACACACACACACACACACACACACACACACACACACACCACACACCACATACACACACACACGCACACACACACACACCCAAACAACACACACACACAACACAACACACACACACACACACACACACACACACACACACACCCACACACACACACCACACACACACACACACACACACACACACACACACACACACACACACACACACACACACACACACACGTCGGGATAGTTTAAACACTCACCTGCCTAACAAGTAAAGCATGAGGGGCTGGGTTCGATTCCCCGCCTTGCACTTTGTTGCCAATTTGACCGAAAAATTAAACTGAATGTCAAGTCTTTCGGAGGAGATTCTCTAAACCAGTCGGACATGTGTGCTTAAAAAAAAATCATTATTTTATACCGAGGAAAACGGGATAAGCGCTCTTGTGCTTTTTTATATCCAGTCCCCGTGTGTATGCAGTTTTGTAAATGTCATCTGTTCCCACCGGCATGCGATAGCCTACTCTTACGAAAAGTGAAACATGATTTAACGTGTGCGCAAGATGTTCTGCGTAGTAGTAGTAGTAGTAGTAGTAGTAGTAGTAGTAGTAGTAGTAGTAGTCGTAGTCGTAGTCGTAGTAGTAGTAGTAGTAGTAGTAGTAGTAGTAGTAGTAGTAGTAGTAGTAGTAGTAGTCGTCTTCAATTTTACGCCCCTCTACATAAAGTGATACTGGACGGGGTAGGGGGAGGGAATATTTGTAAAAAAAAAAAAAAAAAAAAAAAAAAAAAAGGGAGATAAAAATAAAAATAAAAATAAAATAAAGTAAGATGAATAAATAGATAAAATAGGTAATGAAATTAATAAATTTAAAAGAAAACAATAAAACAAAAACCCAAACCCCCCTTAACATAAAATCTAATGATAATAATAACAGTTGAAATATTGGTAAAAAGATGAAGAGGGAAAGGGAGAAACAAAGACAGAGAATAGTCGGGGATCGGATGGAATAACTAAAGATAAATAAAGATTCAAGAAATGTATGCACACAAAAAAATAGATGGAATCTTAGCGTGGTGTGTGTGTGTGTGTGTGTGTGTGTGTGTGTGTGTGTGTGTGTGTGTGTGGTGTGTGTGTGTGTGTGTGTGTGTGTGTGAGTGTGCGTGTGTGTGTGCGTGCTTGCGCACGCGCGTGTGTATGTGTGTGTGTGTGTGTGTGTGTGTGTGTGTGTGTGTGTGTGTATGTTGGTGCAGGTGTGTAGTTGTGGCTGAAGATATCCTCATTACATTAAGCGGAACTGTATTCAAAACACTAAATTAACAGGAGAGAATAAAATTCATAACAGAACAACATTGATATAACTACAACAAATGTTCTGCATGTGTTCGCAGACGGGACCTCGGTTTAAAGTCTCATCCGAAGGACTTTTCGGGGAGAGTGAAGTCAGCTCTGATGTTAACTCCAGGAGAAAAATCTCGAGCGGGAATCGAACCCGGGTCGTCAAATTACAAAAACTTTTCCACGTCCAAAAAATTCCCACAGTTTAAAATCGGAAAGAGCGGGGAGGTAATTCCCGACCGTCTAGGCAAAATTGGTAGGAGGAATACCCCCATTATCTCCCTGAAGTTGGAATGTGATTGTCTTCATGGTGGGGGAAAAAACGGTGGAATACGCAAAAATATCACCATTGGTGAGCCTTAAGAGCTCTAGCCAATGAACACCATCCCCCCCCCCCCTCTAAAAAAAGCAAGCCCACCCCTACCCCCCAATGCCAAAACAACACACATAACGAGACCCCCAACCAACTCCCCGCCCCCCCTTCCAAACCACTACTTCCCCCACTGAATTTTTACTTTATTAACATATCAATAAAACAGTTCACATTGAAGCACATACGCAGAAATAAATAATCCACTATGAAAATCAAACTCTGAGATAAAAAGTTTCACACACACACAAAAAAACTTGATAAAGAAGTACTAATTTCATTTAACAAATTACGAAACAAACGAAACAGAAATGAAACTATTCACACACAAGGGCTTTTTAACAGAGAAATATTGAAAACCTAAACTAATTTTTTTTTAACGCAGGAAACAAGTAAGATATTTCTACAAGATTATAATTGTTACTCAACTACTCACTCAAAAATAATCAACCAGTCACTCCAATAAAGAGAATAATGATAATAAACAATAAATTACCTTTCTTGTGGAGTGATGAAACTGTTCTCTTTCCTCTCGTGAATAACCTATAATTAGGAGCGAACGCCTCATATATAGCATTGTCAACTTCCTGGTTGCTGTGCAAATTTAAAAGCGGAGTTACGAATTAATATCACACCTTCTTTTTCGTCACACCTTGATGCATCCCTTTCTGGATTTTGGTTTCTGGGGGTGGTTTATATTTTGTTTGGCTGTTTACCTTTTGTTTTTGATGTTGTTTGTTTTGTTAAGGTTTTGGCTGATTTCTTTTTTTTTTTTCTCTAAATGTGAAATGGGTATTACATATTGATACTATCATCTGCAAGTGTAAAAAACGGATACAGAGAGAGAGAGAAAAGGGGAGAGAGAGAGAGAGAGGAGAGGGGAGAGAGAGAGAGAGAGAAAAGAGGGGGAGAGAAGGAGAGAGAGAGGAGAGAGAGAGAGAGAGAGAGAGATTTTACTATGAAAAAGATAATAAACACTGCACACCGTACGTGCGCCTGGGTGTTGTGTGTGTGTGTGTTGTTGGTTTTGTGTGTGTGTGTGTTGTGTTGTGTGTTGTGTGTGTGTGTGTGTATGGATGTATGTATGATGTGTGCTGTGTGCATGTGTGCATGTATGTATGTGTGTGGTGTGTGTTTTGTGTGTGTGTGTATGTTATGTGTGTAGTAATGTATGTATGTAAGTATGAGTAGTATGTATGTATTTATGTATGTATGTATGTAAGTATGGTATTATTATGTCCCTACGTATTTGTACGTACGTACGTATGTATGTACTTTTATGTATGTATGTATGTAGTATGAAATTTTGTATGTATGTATGATGATGTAGTATTTGTATGTGTATGTCGTATGTACAAAATACTACTACGTACTACGAGTATTCTACGATGTACACGTATGAAATATTACGTCTTATGTAGTATTTGTATTAGTATTAAAAGTATGTATTATGTATGTAGTATGTATGTATGTTCAGTAACAAAGTACTATGCATCTAGTTCAGACTATGTATCTATGTATCAGATGTTCTAGTATCTAGGAGGTGGATGGATCTGGTTATGTATTATGTTGTAATGAAAAGAAAGTATTAGTATTAGTATGTAGTATTATGTATGTATTATGTATCTATGTATGTATCTATTATCTATGGAGGATGGAGCGGTGTGTATTATTAAAGTATGTATCTATGTAAGTATGTAAGATGTATGAAATTATGTATGGGAAAGTGTTTTTATGAGTATGTATTTTATGTTGTATGATGTTTTGTATTATCATGGATGAGGGGTGGGGCGGGTTAAGTATGTATGGGATGTATGGATGGATGGATTGAGGATGGGATGGATGGAGTGGTGGATGGAAGGAAAGATGGTGGGGGAAGCGTTGGGGGAGTAAAGTAGCCAAAGGGTTTATTTTTTATCTATTTTCAAAAATTT
>JASPKP010007628.1:0-12553 GCA_030674155.1 Stramonita haemastoma
GTTTCTCTATAACCACTCCCCCCCTCCAAATTCATACAGATGTGAACCTTATCATTCCTGCTAAATATTCTTATAACCTTCCTCCTCCTCATTCTTCCCCCTCCTCCTCCTTCTCACCTCAAGTAACTAAAAGACAACCTTTCAAGCACTTTATATAAACACTGGCATGCACCTGCGCATGCAAACATGTGCTCAGGTCTGTACCTTTACACACTTACTACATCGACAGTCTTGTTTCACTTCATAAACCTCCTTTTATAAATGTACAAGCATACACTCATGTTCCTTCATTTTCTTCACATAAAGTGTATAAGGTAAAATTTACAGCAATATGCTAATTACTATTTTTGCCTCCTGCATAGATTTTTAAAAACAACAACTACACTATTGCCATTTTTATGATAGTCATAGGACAAGATCACTTTGATCTTATATCTAAATCAACATAGCTAAAAAGCTTTTTTTTTAAAACCAAAACCACCATCACAACAAAAACCAACAAAAATCCACTTAAGACACCACTGGTTGCTCATACACCAAACATCCCTCAAAACTAACAAATAGCAATTATGATATCCCTACTGCCTTTTCCACTTAAAAAAAATACAAACACACACACACACACACACACCACACACACACACACACACACACACACACACACACACACACAACACACACCGAGTGTCTTCATTCTTACTGACCTAAACATACTTTCTACCACTTATGTTAACACCACTGTCCTATAATACTTCGTGGCCACCCCCCCCCCCCCCACCACACACACCCCACCCCCCCTACTCCACTAACATTCAGTGCCCATGACTTCTTACCTCCCCCTATCCACACTCAGTCACTTTTATCTCCCCTCTATCTACACACATTCAGTCATCACTTATTATCTCCCCTCTATCTACACACATATTCAGTCATCACTTATTCCCATAGACCTAAACATCTTAACCCTCTGTCCCTCCTAGCATCTTTCCCTAAAATTCTCCCCCCCCCCTCTCCATCTTCAGCCCAGGGGATAGGAAGGGGGGTGGGGGCTCTCAGTGTAAATAGTATCCCCACCTTCTGGAAACTGTGCTAGGATTTCCTCTTTTCTATCCCTCTCTTCTTTCTGCCTTGTTGCTTTTCTTCCCGTCACCTCCTTGTCTATTTTCTGCTTTCTTTGTCTATTCTCCTGCCTTTTTTCAAGACTAAAATAAAATAATCGTCTCCCATGCTGAAGGCTGATGCACTAGGCCGGACTTCATGCGGTTAAAAGCAGCGCGACGCATTTTCGCTCATATCACAATGTTTGCTGTCTGGCGTTTAAGGATGAAGAAGATATTCTAAAACCACCCCCAACTCCTGGAGACAAATGTTTTGCCAGAGTGTCAGCATGTACCAAGGAATCTACCTGCCATTTGTGTCCACATGTGGGGCCAGGGTTAGAGTAACTGTAAAGGTTAGTTGTAAAGGGTTAGGGTTAATGTTAAAGATTAATATTGGGGTAAGGGTTGTCAGTCCGTTGGATGGTCTGTCTGCATGCATGCATGTGGACACAAGAACAGGTAGACACTATGGTGTCCCCGGATTAACAATTTAGCCTAGCGAGGGAACGCAGAAGTGTTAACAAAATTACTCTAATGACCACTCCTATCAACACCTAAGGTTTTGTTGGACTTCAGTGTTCGGGTTTTTGATAAGAAAATTCCAATTCAGTTATGGGCAAATGGACTATATATCTGACATTTTTTAAACAAGTTTTCTCCCTTTAAAAAGAAACGATTACGCCCTAAGCAAATGGACTTCATAGCCGACACTTTTGAACAAGTTTTCTCATTTTAAAAAGAAAATACGCCCAAAATAAACCTCCCGATAATTTTGAAAGAATGGATTACTTCCCCCAAAAAAACATGCGAAAATTTGTTGTTTTTTTAAAGGAATACGCCAAAAATGAACCGCGTGAACAAAAACTATCAGCTAGTCCCTTTTTTCTATCCCCACTCATCAAAGATAACCATTACTAGCCTCCTGTTCTCCCAAACACCCCTTTCCCTTAAAATACATCTACCAAAAGTTATGTATCCTCCTTACTACCATACCACCCCCTTTCTATACACACACACACGCACACACACACACACACACACACGCACGCACGCACCACTCTCTCTCTCTCTCTCTCTCTCTCCAATGCTTATTTTCCATAAAGCCGACAGAAATTTCTCACTTAAAAAAACTGACATTAAAGTTATTGTGTTTTCTTTTTCACTACATCGCAGCTTGGAACAAATTATTATCCGTGGTGGATTATCTTATATACTTGTTCACATTACTGTAAAACATGATTCTTCTATCATAAACACACACTCTCTCTCTTTCTCCTCTTTCTACTTCTACCACTACTGCTACAACAAATAATAATAGCACCTGCACCCATCATCCATGTTTGTGCATTTTCTAAAAAGAAAAAAAATCACTTTTAAAAAAATCACAAAATCCTTCCAAGGATTGATGGGGCATTACGACAAACATTCGAACAAAAACTTATCCAAGTCATAAACAACAAAAAGACTCAATGAAAAAGGCATTACAGATTATTGCCATTTCTACAACGAATATTGAAGATGAGCGTAATTTCTCAGCTAAATAATTATCAAGTCCGATTGATTAAAAAAAGTAAATGGAGTACAGAACTCGGTAAAAAAAAAAGAAGAAGAAAGATTGCTGGTCTTACAGGCAACATTGGGGTATGTGAGGACCTTGTTCTTTCAACCAATTCATTTTCTAAGATGAAAAAAAAAGAAAAAACCTGGATGCCACACTCCAAAAAAATCAACAAAAATATGGAATACTTCATTCCTGATTGATGTAGGAAAAAAAAAACCTTACAAAAAATATTCATTTTGTTTTCTGAAATATTCCATGCCCCAAGAGGAATTAAAGGCTGAATCAATCTAGAATCTGGAAATTTTGTTATCTGGTTACCTGCCCTCGTTTTCTTCCTTCACTACTGCTCCTTTCTGAATCTGGAATCTGTCTGTGGAACTGTTTCTTTTTCTTTTGTGCAGCATACCTGTTGTATGTCACTGTTTTTACCACAAGTTGCAGTGTGAGCAGCATTTCTGTATGTCAGTTTTACCCCAAGTTGCATTATGTGCAGCATTCCTATTGTATGTCACTGTTTTTACCTCAAGTTGCATGGTTTGTGTTGTCAGTCTGGCTAAACTGCTTCACAACATCTTGGCCTTCTGCTCTAGGACATGTATATATTGTCACTGGTGTTCACCTGAAGTCCTCCTCCTCTCCTTCTTAGTGTTTCTAGTGGAGTGGAGGAAACTGGTTGCAAAATCTTCAGTGGTGTCCCAAAGGTCTCCGAGACTACGGGCTAGGTGACGGTGAAGGTAGGTGAAGTGAAGGTGAAGGTGACGTGAGTGAAGGGTGAGTGACGGTGAAGTGTTCCCTTTTGATGAGATCCTATAGACAAAAGAAAAGCAGCAGAGTTGAAGGGTTGCTGTGTGTGTGTGTGTGTGTGTGTGTGTGTGTGTGTGTAGTGTGTGTGTGAGTGTGTGTGTGTGTGTGGCGTGTGGTGTGTGTGTGGTGTGTGTGGTGTGTGTGTGTGTGTGTGTGTGTGTGGTGTGTGTGTGTGTGTGTGGTGTGTGTGTGTGTGTTGTGTGCGCGCGAGTGCGAGTGCGAGTGCGAAGTGTGTGCGAGTGAGAGTGATGTCGAGTGAGAGAGTGGGTGTGTGGGTATGTGTGTGTGTACGTGTGTGTGTGTGCGTGTATGTATGTGTGCGCGCGCGCGCGTTGTATTTATGAGTGTTGCTGTGTGTGCTGTGTGTGTGTGTGTGTGTGTGTGTGTGGTGGCGCGCGCGCGCGTGAACATCCTTTATTTATCCTTCCTATCTAGAGCTCCCATGTGAACTGTAGGCGCATTCCGACTTCGGGGTTAATATCTAGATACGCCAGCGTGCATGCGGCTTTCTGTCTTTTTTCTGTTTAAATGTCTTCCCTTTCATGGTCTACTCATCTAAAAGGCGGAACAGGTTTTTAATGTGCGCAATTTGTAGTGGGTAGTTAGTACATGGGACCTCAGTTTATAGTCTAATCCGAAGGACTTTCGGGGGAGTGGAGTTGGTATTGCTTGAACCTGTAGCACATGTTTCTGACTGGAACCTGTAGCACACACTACTGTGTTTCTGACTGGTACCTGTAGCAAGTACATTTTCTGCTATTGCTGAACGGCTGAAGTCAGACTACACGGGCTTGAAGAAAGTCGACCAACTGCCTAACCCATGATTTCTCTCCCTGACGACCATCTTGGTTACGGGACTTGCTGATACTGATGCTCTCCCTTTGTTGAACAGGCAGGTCATGAGGGCTTGTCCTCACACATCACTGTCAGGTCAGTCAGGTCAGGTCAGGTCAGGCCACTGGATTCCTGACTCACAGCCCCTGAAAGCAGAAAGTCGTCATCAGTAAGACTGAAAATCTTACTTGTTTTATTGGCTTGGTTGTTTGAAAAAATTGATTTCGTTACTTTTTTCCCTGTTCATCGGCTAGACCTTCCAAAATCACCAATGGCGAGATTAGCATATGACATCGTTTACCCACTGTTAAAACAGCTACATTCCGACTTCGGGATGATGTCTACACACGACATCAGTGTGCGTGCGTTCTTGAGATTTTTTCATCTGTTCCTGCCGGAATGCCATGGCCTACTCTTCTCAAAAACGGAATGGATTTTAACATGTGCGCAAGATGTTCCGCGTGCGTTTGCAGGAGGGGCCTTGTGTTATAGTCTCAACCAAACCTTTTGTGAAGAGTCGAGTTGGGTACTGATGTTAACTTAGCAAAAATAATCTCAGTTATCAAGTACACTACTACTTCTGCACATCATTTTTTTCTGAATGAATATCCAAGCAAGGAGGCATTCTTTCAACACAATAAGCAGCAAACAAATCAAAGCGCGCGTGCGAAACACACCACACACACACACACACACACACACACACACACACACACCACACAACACACACACGTACGCACGCAAAACACACACACAGAAGAGACAGAGACAGAAACAGAGACAGAAGCAGAGACAGAGACAGAAACAGAGACAAAAACAGAGAGACAGAGAGACACATAGTCTTTACAATAGAAAAACCAACTTAATGACTCATAGTATTTTACCAGAAGCCAACTCTAGTTTGCTCAGACTTTACGAGCTAAAACACCCACTACCTGAATCATGCAGCATAAAGTCACTCCACTTTACCTGCACAGTTCTTACATATACTTACATGTTCTAAACATTTGATGAAGACAAGTTTCCAGACGATGGGCCCAGTTTTGAGGAGACGGCTCCCGGATGATCCACATGACTCACCACAGAAGAGGACTCTCAGATGACCCACAAGACCACTCACCAGATTAGGACCCGCGTGGAATAAAGTCTGGAAGGAAGGAGCCTAAGGAAATGCTGTGAACGTGAAAGGTGACAAAATGTTTCCACACCAGTGACCGCTGTTACTTGTAGGTAGATGTTTTCACACCAAGATCATTGTAGGTGGTGGTGTTTACACCAAGTTCACTGTAGGTGGTGGTGTTTACGGACACAGGACGCTGTAGGTGGTGGTGTTTACGGACACCAGGATCACGGTAGGTGGTGGTGTTTACGGACACCAAAGATCACGGTAGGTGGTGGTGATACGTACACCAAGATCGTGTAGGTGGTGGTGTTTACGGACACCAGGATCACGGTAAGGGTGGTGTTTACGGACACCAGGATCACTGTCACCAAGATTGCGCTCCTTTCATCTCTGGCCCAAGTTTTATTCCCTAGTTTTTAGTTTATATTTTTCATTTCTATTTTTTTTGTTTTATAAATTTCATTTCTAAACGCCATGTCCTATTCTATTTCTCGTTTTTAAAATGGTTTATGTTTTATCTCATTTATTTTATTCCCTATTCTATGCTTTATTTTCTATTTTATTTTATCTACTTTTATCATTGAGCAAGGACTGAGGAAGCAATCAGAAGTGTGGTGCCCAGCGATCGTTTGACGGAAGGTTACTGACCGGGTAGTCAGTCCAAAGTCCAGCAAATGAACGAGACCCGAGTGGACTGGACTGGCCTCGACTTGCGACGGGAAAAAGTTGAAAACCGCACGAGCGCGAAAGGAATGGAGGAGGATGGGGAGGAAGCTGGTTGACAAATCTCCAGGAGTGCCCCAAGACTACGGGATAGGAGAAAGGTGAAGGTTGGAAATGTGCAGGTGAGACAGGTGTCCCTTTTGTGTGGAGACCAAATTGTCCAGACGTCTCACAGCTGGTTGTGTTGTGTTTCTGGTCGTGCCTGTGAAATCGGTTGTTGCAAGGCGGCAGTAGTGTGGTCAGTGGCTATGTGCATAGCTGACTGACCTCTGTAGGCTTTCCACTGTGCAAGACTCATGCAGTACGGATACAGCCCACTGCGTGCGCTGCGCTTTGTTTTGTGATGCGAACGGTTACGCAGACTCATGCAAATGCATCGGAATAATTCCAACAAGAGCTCTGTGCTGAATTCGGTGTGATCGGGAAGCATGCTGGAACCTCCATGAAGAAAGTGAAGCACTGGGACAGAATGATATCCCCAGTCTGAAAACCCAAGCCAGCTGCCGAAGTCGAGATGCGCGGGGCCTGACTTGTCAGGCGCTTAACCGCAGCGCAACGCATTTTCGCTCATATGACAGACAGCAATAGTTGCTGTTTGAGCGTTCAAGGAAGAAGAAGTTCCGATATTTTCCTGTAGACCCAGATCCGGAAAAAAATCCGGAAAAAACATTCAAGGCTTTGCTGCATGTCAAAATCGAATGCTGGGCCTGACTTGTCAGGCGCTTAACGGCAGCGCTCCTATGACAGACAGCGCGAGTTGCTGTCTGGGACAGTGTTGGACAACGAACCAGAAGCAGAAGCTTCTTTGCATTTCCTGTGACTTCATTCCCTACCCTTTTATTGACCAATACGGGCTTAACCAGTGAGAGTCATGCGGGTCATGGATTGTGAGGTTAGGAGGTCAAAGGTTGCTGCCAAGTTGCTAAAAGCAAAGACATACATCAGGTGTGATTGATAGTTAAATAGAAAGCGTATATGTGTGTGGGGGAAAGTGAGGGAGGAAGGAGAAAAAAGAGAAGGGGGGGGGAAGAGAGAGAGAAGAGGAAAGAGAGAGAGAGAGAGAGAGAGAGAGAGAGAGAGAGAGGAGGAGAGAGAGAGAGGAGAGAGAGAGGAGAGAGAGAGAGAGAGAGAGACAGACAGACAGACAGACAGACAGACAGACAGACAGACAGACAGAGAGGCAGACAGAGAGAGAGAGGGGGCAGGAGCGAAGGGAGGGAGGGAGGAGGGAGGGGGGAGGAGAGAGGGGGGGGGGGGGGAGAGAGGAGAGAGAGAGAGAGAGAGAGAGAGAGAGAGAGAGAGAGAGAGAGAGGGGAGAGAGAGAGAGAGAGAGAGAGAGGAGAGAGAGAGAGAGAGAGAGAGAGTACTTTACTTCACTACAAAAAACAAATAAACAAATACATAACAAACAAGTTTAACACGCACAAGATTTTCCCTCAGAAAACAAAAAGTTGAAATGAACAAAATCATGACAAAGATCTGTGTGTGTGTGTGTGTGTGTGTGTGTGTGTGTGTGTGTGTGTGTGTGTGTGTGTGTGTGTGCGCGCGTGTGTGTGTGTGTGTGTTGTGTGTGTGTGTGCGTGTGCGTGTGTGGCGCGCGTGTGTGGTGTTTGTTTATGTATTCTGAGTGTGTGCGCGTGTTGTTGCGTGTTATGTGTGAGTGAGTGTGTGTGCATGCAAGCGCGTGCCTGTGCCTGCCTGTCGCCAACACCTACGCGCATGGACTAGACATTCACATAATTAAATTATGATGCCAAGTATATCCAGTGTCTACCAAAAAAACTAATAAATTTCACGGTACTTACATTGAGATGATGGCTGAAGTTCCACGTCACCGTACCAACAGTGGCAATGACAGCCATCACAGCTACAACACAACAAGCTTGTCGGCCTGAAGTCCTGCTGGTTGGGCGTTCCTGCTTTTCTCTGCAGTCCCTCAGTCAACAGACAGCTCAGTCTCTGCAGTGAAGGCAGCAGTACCTGCAAATTCCGCCGTATAGCTTCTTGGCCACTTGGGGGGGGGGGGGGGGTCAGATGCTTCTTTCACAGTGTTGTGTAGTGGAGCAGGGCTGTTGCACATCTTCTCTAGTCTGGCGCCAGTCTTGCAAGGGCAATGTTCTGTGTGGTCTGTGTGGAGTTTCAAGTTCTCTCCTTAAATCGCCTTTCCTTGGTTACAAAAGTCTTCCTCTCGAGAGAGCAAAGTTGTTCCTTGGCTGTGGTTTCGGTGGTGGCGGTGGTGGTGGTGGTGGTGGTGGTCTGCTGTTTCCATTGTCAGCCGTCTTGATAACACAAGGCTTCTCTTCTCCTTCCATTAATGTCCAGCAGTCAGTAGTTTCACCATTATTAACACTTTTGGCGAAATGCATGTGTGTGTGTACCTAATCACCATTTCATCTTCATAGTCCTTATCTGGTCTGGGGCGGGGGAGGGGGAGGGGGTTGGAAAGTGGTCCGGCATTTACACATAGGCTGTCACTTCAGGCTACCACGGTCGCTTGTCCCACCAGCAGGCTGGCGGTTAGAAGTGCCCCCACACCACCTGGACTGGTGGGCAGGGTGTGAGGCGCCAGACCACACACAAAAAAGTTGAGGGGGGGGGGAGAGCGAGGTGGGGGGAGCGAGGTGGGGGGGGGGGGAGCGAGGTAGGTGGGAGGGGGGGAGGGAGGGGGTGGAGGTGAGACTAACGTGTCCAGAGGGCCCTCACCGCCCTCAAGCAGAAGGCATCCTAGGAGGGATAGGGTCTCAGCGACTTCAGCTGGGAGGGAGGGAGGGAGTTCCAGTCAGCCACTCTTCTGGGGAAGACTGTACCCCTGCAGTCGGTGCGGCAGGGGATTTTTTGAAGCTGCAGATCCTGGTTTCCACGCTGACCACTTTCTCTGCCAAAGATAAACACAGTGTGACTATTCTTACAGGGATTAGGAGCATACTGCCCCCGAAGGAAAAAGCATGGACACTTTGTTATTTATAACGATGCAGCGTGAAGACGTGTCTTCTGGTTTACTGCTGGGGCCATGAAAAAAACCCACCTCAAGGCAAAATTTATGCAAATCTTAAATGGAGTGTGTGTGTGGTGTGTGTGTGTGTGTGTGTGTATGTGTGTGTGTGTGTGTTGTGTTTGTGTGTGTGGGGTGTTAGCATGTGTGTAAATATATGTTTCGTTATGATACGATTCAAAACTCTTATGTGTAATAACCCTAATTTGTTGCCATTCTGGTGTTTTTTTTCCAACTTAAGTATGAACTACTCATATTCTCAAAATCACATACCCATTTTCATTTTCACACAGGATAGATCTTATATGAAACATGAAGGGGGTGGGGGGCAGTATGGCCTTGTGGTTAGACCATTGAGCTTGTGATTCCACAAGCCCAGGAGACCACCACAACAGGGATTTCCACATGAGGGGATTTTTCCTCTGGAGTTCACATCAGTGCCAACTCCACTCCCCCATAAATCCTTTGGATAAGACTAAAAATCAAAGTCCCATGTGCGAATGCATGCAGAACATTCTGCCCACACGTTCAAAACCTTTAACCTCTTCTACCTTTTGGAAGACCAGGCCATTGCATACCGGCAGAAACAGATGACAAGATTTTCTTTTTAAAAAAACAACCCCCCCCCCCCTCTAATTCTCACAGTTGTGCTAAGACACCATTCCCAAAAGTCAGAATGTGGCTACCTTTATGCTTGGTTTAAAAAAAACAAAAACCTGGCCACATGGCAAACAAAATCTCACCATTGATGAACATTGGAGCTCTAGCCAGGAATAAACACCCCACCCCTCCTCCTCTTCCCCCCCTCCCCACAAAAAAATGTAACATAAATAAACACCCCCCCCAAAAAAAAAAAAATCACGGTAATACTACAAAAATGACCAACAGTTTTTACCTGTAGCCTCTGGTCAAAACTGCCCGAAATGGCGATGATACCCTTGCAAGGTGATGGTACCATAAACTGTTGTGCCTGCATAGACACGAAGCGGAGTCAGCCCTGGTCTGATGTGGAGTGAAGTGAAGTGATGGGAGATAAGGTGAGGGCCAGCTACACTTGCAATGCTACTCACCTCACCTGACAACTCTGTGTGTGGGTAAAGACAGTACAGTTCGGGTTTCACGTGCATCATGGAATGGGTGCTACACTAGGAGTTCACAGCTGGCTCTCTCTCTCCCCCTCTCTCTCTCTCTCTCTCCTCTCTCTCTCTCTCTCTCTCTCTCTCTCTCTCTCCTCCTCTCTCTCCTCTCTCTCTCTCTCTCTCTCTCTCTCTCCTCTCTCGTCAAGTCAAGTCAAGTCAAGTCAAAGTCAAGTCAAATTTTTATTTCCAGATGGTACATTGAATAAGCATTGATTTGCTTTTTTTTTCATCAAGCCATTTATCTAGGGGAAAAAAGGAGAAAAATAAACATTTCACCAATATTGTTTAACTAATGTGATTCAACAGCCCCAAATTAAAATTATACATATATAAACAAACAAAAAAACGAAAAAAAAACAAAAAAGAAAAGAAGATGAAGAAAAAACACTCAAAATTCCACACACACACACACACACACACACACACACACACACACACACACAACACACACACACACACACACACACACACACACACACACACACACACACACAATACAACACACACACACACACACACACACACACACACAACACACACACACACCACACACACACACACACACACACACACACACCACGCACGAGCACGTATAATATGCTCATGCACACATTTTGAGTTTTAAAAATCATAAAGTGTTAAACAAACAAATTATATCTGTTACAATATCACTAATACCATTATTTAAAAGTTGAAAAAAGGCAATTTATATCAGGTTACAATATCTCATCAGGTTACAATATCTCCATACTTTCAATTCATACATCATACACAAAAGGAGGGAAAATATCAAAAGTCAAACAGAAAACAATACAAACAAAACCAAAAAAAAACACCCAACTACGATAAAAAAAACAAAAACAATATGATAGCACCCATCACCACTGAAAAAAGAACACAAAACCCCACAACTAACACAAAAAAGAAGGTTGGAAGGGACGGGAAGTGGGAAAACACAAACAAAATTATAGTAATGAAAAATGATCATACTAATAAGTAAAAACCCTTACACATGTTTTATTATTATTATTATTATTATTAATTATTATTATTATATTATTTTATTATGATAGATGATGTATGATGATATATTATATATGATGTTATATTATTATTATTTTATTATTATTATTATTATATTATTATTATATTATTATTATTATTATTATTATTATTATGTTATTAATGTTATTATTAATGTTATTATTACTATTATTTGTTTGTTGTTGTTGTTGTTGTTCTTCTTCTTCTCAATCAGTATCGTGTTAAAGGTATGGGCAAAAGAGTGCAAATTTACTCAGGTACACTGTAAAGTGACAGGTCAATTGCTTTTAGAAATAGAATAAAACAGAATACATCTCAGCAATGTGGCAGTATCCATCAGCTAATCCACAAGAAAACATCACATTAATCTGGCGCTGTACAATCATGTTTGTATTCATCAGACAATCCACAAGATTGATGCTGGGGGCAACAGCAAAGTGAGAGGCTGTATGATCAGTGGCTTTATCCCAGTTCTTGATTAATTTAAACCATTGATGCTGGGGGCAACAGCAAAGTGAGAGGCTGTATGATCGGTGGCTTTCTTTCCCACTCATGGAATTCCACTTTACAGATTAGTCTTTAGTGATCGACTAGGACTCTCTGACTTGGAGGCTTGACTTGCACAGTCCGTTATGTGCTGCAGCCCTGGGGGCTAGTTGGCCTTTGAAGAACATCTCCAACGCTGACTGTCCTTATGCCCTCTTGACCGAGAGAGTGGGGATGAACTGTGGGCAAGGCATCTCCACTATATTCAAATTTCTGCCCAGTTCCCGAAACAGCAGCTGCCTCCTCTGCTGTTTTGGAGGTCATCGTGGAACATGACGGACAAATAAACAACAAATCTACAAGGAAATAATTATCCCAGTCATTTGGCACTGCAGTCATGCTTGTATCCGTCAGGTAATGACAAGAAAACATCCCATTTATTATATTGGCACTGCACAGTCATGTTTCCTCAGGCCTGATGAGGAATCAGCTTGAAGGCAACTCTGCCATCACTGCCTCTTTCACCTGTACGTCTTCTGTCAGCAGCAAACACCTTGACTCACCAGCATGTAAAATAAATAATGAATAGATCAATAAAAAAAAAAAAAGAATTTTAAATTATTTTTGTCGCTACTTTCAGCAGCAAACAGGTTAACTCACCGGAATGTAAAAATAAAAATAATTTAAATTAATTAATTAATAGTTTTTTTAATCATTTTTTGTCGCATCTTTCAGCAGCAAACAGCT